>JAXCGZ010015142.1:50000-70000 GCA_037179515.1 Halocaridina rubra
GGTCATGGAGGACCCGTAGGATGGTTGCCAGCCGGTAAAGACCCCAACCCCCCCACTGTGGTGCCCAGCCACAGCAGCAATCTCCCCAGTAAACAGCTTAAACTCTCTTGCCTGGACGGGGCGCGATCCGTCGACCTCGCGAATGTGAGGCCAGTTCATTATCACTGTACTAGCCAGGAGGCTGGGGCAAGAGAAGAACTGGAAGACCCAGACCGACTAGAGGGGAATAGATGAAACGCGAGGCTGGAGATGAATGGACATCTATTAGAGGTAGGGGCGCAGAACAGGACTGAATGGCGGAATTTCAAATGGACAGTATGAATGTCACGGCTTTTGAGGCGATGATGATGAGTACAAATCAATTAACTAAGTAATCAAGCAACTTAACTTTGGGTCATTACGATTCAAGACAGGGTTGGGTTAGGTTAAGTTAGCTTAGGCTAGTTGATGAACAGTATCTTAACATCAGATTATGTTATAAACTTATCACAGGTTAATTACAACTTAACAACTTGAAATACTATAATAGAAAATTGACAGTAGACAGCATATAGTTGTAGGAAATAGAAGATAGATCGGATATTATGATAGCACCTAAAAAGTTTACTACGTTCGTGTGTTTGTTTGCACCCTGTGGGTAATTAATAAGAAAGATGGTGATATCTAAATTAAATTGGCTCATTAGAAGTTGCAAGAAGAGTGACGTCTCTTTAAGTCTAATTGGCTAATTAGCGGTTACCTCCTGACCAATCACAACATAGCAATTACGCGTGTGGATATGCTAAGAGATGGATATAGGAAGAGGTTAGAAGGATGAAGGCGTGAAATGGATGAAAAATAAGGTCAAAATCTCTTATCATGTCAAAAACTGGATCTTTCACAAATGAGTAATCTCCAGAACCTCATGTGAAGTTAAATAATCCCGTTAATTCTTGGGTTAGGATAGTTGGTTAGCCTTGGTTGAGGAAAGTTAAATTAAATTAGGTTGGGGTAGGTTAGGTGGGGTTGAGGTTGGTTAGGTGGGATTATTTTAGGTTAGGCGACTTGCTTTCTTAAATATGTATAGCCCTAGAGAAGCCTAGAGTTAGGATTCTTTACCATATCCCAAAAAACTAATGGAAAAACATATTCTTTGAAGTTGAAAACAAGGCCATATCACAAACTAACAGTAAAACATATTCATTTACACACTATTTATTTACGGTATAAATCAGTAACTACTCAAACAACCAGATTCTGTAAATAATAAAAAAAATATATGCCTTTTGATTTTTTAAACAATTCGGAATCTTCAACGCCAAAGAGTACAATACAATGAGTGAATAACTAAAAAAAAAAAATATACATAACAATATAAAAATAAATAAAAACAGAAGACTCGGTGGAAGAGAAAAAAAGGGTGTTATAGTAACCCTATAGTAAAAAAAAAAAAAAAAAATGCAGTTCCCCTATTTAGTGAACACAATAGGCTCTCTTTTACCCACACATCTTGTTTCCATTTTCTATATGAGTAAACAGAGCGTTTTCAGCTCCTGTTTCCCGTTTTCTATGCGAGTAGAGCGACTAGAAGATTAAAAAAGAGTGAACGCGAGTGTAAAACACTACTGTTTACCTTCCATTAAAAAGTAATTAAGCGGGAAATTAGAGATGTTTAAGGATGCTTTTAGGAGATCTCTCTTCTCTAAAGAGGGGGAAAAAGTTTAAGAGGAATATGGAAGAAGGTAAAAAGAGGTAAGAAGATTAAATAATAAGGATGAAAAAAATGGACTTTTAATAAGATGGAATAAATATTGAGGAATTATAGATGCTTAAGACTGTTTTTAGAAGACTTTTCTCCTTTAAGGAGGAAAAAGGGTTAAAGGGGAATATGAAAAAAGGGGAAACTGAATTAATTTTAAAGTTTTATATATATATATATATATATATATAATATATATATATATATATATATATATATATATATATATATATATATATATATATATATATATATATATATATATCTATATATATATATATATATATATATATATATATATATATATATATATATATATATATATATATATATATAAATAAGGTTGTTTTTGGGTGAACCTTCTTCTCTGAAAAGAAAAAGAATATTAAAAAGGGGAAAAAGGTTTGAGGAATAGAACAAATGGAGCGAATGTTTCCATTTTTTTGGCTGATGGACCTGGTAGATTGTGACTATAAAATAACAGAAGCATGTGCCTGCTTTTTTGGAGGCCTACTCGCTAAAGAAAGAAATAAAAACAAGAGATGAGATATTGAAACTGGGAAAAAAGAGGAAACATGAATGGAAAAAGAGGAAAAACAAGTTGCTTAAGACTGTCTTAGGAGACCTCTTCTGTAAGGGGAAAAGACGAGTAAACAGACAATTGATGAGAGGAAAAAGAGGAAAGAGGAACATTAAAACGGGGAAAAAAAAGAGCTTAACTTTTGCTGATGAAGAGAGTGAGTTGATGTCGTAGTGGAAAAGAGGAATTAAATGGGCCTTTCAGAAACCTCTTTATCTAAAAGGGAAAAAAGAGGAGAGACGAAAGAGAAAAATTAGTAAGAAAACAACAGTAAAAAAGAAAATAAAGAAAAAAGTTGATATAAAGCTGAAAAGAGGAATCAAAGTGGCTGAAAACTGCCCAGTGCCTAAGATATAATACATATACAGATATAGAGATATAAGTAGACACACACACACACACACACACACACACACACATATATATATATATATATATATATATATATATATATATATATATATATATATATATATATATATATATATATATATATCCACCTTTACTTTATATTGACCAGAGCCAGTCTGTTATAATTACTGCGAACCCTTCAGGATTTTTATCTGTAGACCTAAAAAAAAAAAAAAGAGAGAGAGAGAGAGAGAGAGAGAGAGAGAGAGAGAGAGAGAGAGAGAGAGAGAGAGAGAGAGAGAGAGAGAGAGAGAGAGAGAGAGAAATATTCTGCACTTGTAAAAAGTTTTCTCATTTTACAGTGATGAAGGGGGGGGGAGACGATACCATCTGCAGGGTTGGCTCTGTTTACCGAAATGAGAACAGAAGAGTAGAAAAGAGAAAAGAAAAGTAAAAAGAGAAGAAAAGAAACGGAACGAGACGGAAAGGGATAAGATGAGTAGGAAAAAAAGGAAGGGAAGAAAAGGGAAAAGATGAGAATAAAAGTGAATAGAAAGAAAACGGATAAGAATAGTTGATAAAGGGAATAAGGAGAGTAAAAACGAGACATGAGAAATAAGAATAATAATAAAGGACGTGTAATAATAAAGGCAAGAGAAATTGTAAGAAAGGAATGCAAGGATTTGAGTGAACACAAATTATGGAAAATTACCGAATACTACGAGAAAGTTAATAAAATGGACGATAAAAGGAGAAAATGTAAAACAAACAAGAAGAAGAAGAAGAAGAAGAAGAAGAAGAAGAAGAAGAACAACAACAACAACAACAACAACAACAACAACAACAACAACAACAACAAGAAAAGAAGAAGATGAAGGAGAAAAAGAAGAGTTCACTCAGTACAGCACTTCACTGTTGTCTCTTCAATTAGAATGAATTAATTTGCAAATGAGTCAAAGGCTATAAATGAATGTCTTGAGAGAGAGAGAGAGAGAGAGAGAGAGAGAGAGAGAGAGAGAGAGAGAGAGAGAGAGAGAGAGAGAGAGAGAGAGAGATAATATGCTAAAACGTGGTTGGAAAACCAAAGAAAGAATGAATAGGTAGTTAGGGGGAATGAATTATATGAAAATATATAATATAAAAATTTTTACTTATATTTATCATCAAGCATTTATAATGGGAAAAAAGCATATAGTAATGGTTATCAGTTGTATTAGTAGTAGTTTTGGTAAAGTAGTAGAGATTGTAGCAGCAGTGGTAGTTGTAGCAGCAGTAGTAGTAACAACAGTAGAAATGTGTAATTAAAGTGCAAGGCTTGGCCATAAAACAGAATTATTATAATTAATTTCATATATATATATATATATATATATATATATATATATATATATATATATATATATATATATATATATATATATATATATATCCGAATCAGAAGGAAATTTCGTTCCCTTGAGATGTTTCTTCAGTTGCGAAAAGAGGTGCTTGTAGGAGTGGGCCATGGCTGAAGAGTAAGGTCTACCAATTCGAAGAAAAAGTCGCGTATTTTCCGCAGAGTTTCATGTGCTGTGCGTGCTAGTGTGTTGTCCTGTAACAACAGGACACCACAGCCTAGCTTTTCATGGCATTTCTGCTTCAAAGCTTAATGCAGTTCGTTCAACAGAGATTTTTAGTATTCTGCGTTGATGAGGAGCCCCTTTGGCTGGTATTTTATGAGTACTCCAGCTTTGTCCAAGAAAACTGAAGCCAGAATCTTTCCAGCAGACTACCAGCTCATTTCTGGTCCGAAATTTCTTGTGAAGCGGTGAACTACTGTGCTGCCACTCCACTGAATGCTGCTTAGTCTGGGGATCATATGAAGCCACGTTTCATCCATGGAGACTAAACTAGCCATAAAATAAGCCTACTCCACTGCAAACCATTCCAAAATCACCTTTAATGTTCTGTGTTCAGGCATTTCGACAACTATTTTAAGGCAGCTTTTCTTATGGATGATGTGGCCAGGTCTTTCTTATGTCCAGAATGTTGTGGATGATGTGGCCAGCTCTTTCTTATGTCCAGAATGTTGTGGATGATGTGGCCAGCTCTTTTGCTGGAAATCCCCAAAGTCTCATCTATGACTTTAGCTGAAATTCGGCGGTCTTCATGACGTGCAAAGCGTCGGCTATGTCCTAAGTGATTGCGGAAATTGGCTGTCCTGATAGGGGTTCATCTGTGACCTCGAAATCACTAGTAAGAAACCTTGACATCGAGATTCTCACTGTGGAGTATGATGGGCATTCAATCCTTCAACATTTCCTTCATCTCGCCATGGATTTTCGCCGTTCCTTTGTCTTGCAAGTAGAACTTCATGACCAACTGTGCTTCAGTTTTATTAAAATTCACTGTAGGAGCTGATGTCATGTGTTTAAATAGTAAAAAGGAGAAAGATATTTTGCATATCATCATGCCTTTTTGCATATCTTCTCCTAAATAGTTCTCCTACCTTCCCTGTGTAGGTAACAGCTCTACCCTTTCAGGATACCCGTAAGGCCAGGAACTTATCTGAACCTCGTCGTTTATACATATATGCATGTTTGCACGTGTATATATATATATATATATATATATATATATATATATATATATATATATATATATATATATATATATATATATATATATATATGCACACACATATATAATTTCCAAAAATCTTCATCTACTCAATATTTAACTTTTAATATGTTCTTTTACAAGAGAATTAAGTTTTAATGATTTACTGGGGGGAGGGGTATACATATGGTCCCTAAAGAAACCACAGGTTATAAAACTATCTCCATTTTATACCGTTTCTCACAAATGACGATGCCTATCTATCTATCTATCTATCTATCTATCTATCTTTGTTTATATATCTATTTATATGTCTGCTCATTTTTCTATATTTCATTATTCCTGTATTAGCCTATGTAGCTATATGTCTTTATTTATCCGTATTTTTCCATCTGCTTATCTACCTATGCATCTTTTTAAATATATTTAAGTCTATCAATCTATTACTGTGTCCGGCACTACATGGCTATATTTTATAAATAAAGTAAATAAGATATTGTCATTATTCGTAATATAACTGTAATAAATACCCACCATATTGCATGTACCGCTGGCGGGCATGAGAAAATACAATACCCACCTTGCAGGACAATGCTTTCTGAACGTTTAATATCGTTTACACGGAAGCTTTCACACCAAAGTGGCTCGTCACACGTGGCATGCCACGTGGAACGCCAGCTGAAAACGAACATCCGGAAATATATGAAGCCTTTCACACAGAAGTGGCGTGACACGTCCCATGTGCCACTTGTCATAAGTTCTTTGCTGTTTTTTTTTTTCAGTATGGCTGTAGTTTTGGATATTTTATAGATAACCCAGGTTGTGTCCACTGTTTGCCCCCGCGAAATGGCTGGACAATTGTGCCTGTAGGCCATTGATTCAGTTTGTAAGCCATGTTTTCAAATCCTTTCGATATGCTTCTTGCGAAGGAGAGCCAATTTGGTTTACGAGAAAGCTCCCTATTCAAGACTTCTTCAGAGGGAATGCCTTGATTTGTCAAAATATTACGTATCTCTCTCAGAGGGGTAGCGAGTAATGCGAATATATATTTGAGCTGTAACCCTTGCACTATTGGGTAACTGTGGCTGTGGGGGAGAGGACTTCAATGGATTGTTTAGATTAGAGACTGCTCCTATTTTGTCTTTTCTGTTGTCTGCACTGTTTTGCAAGCTATTGCTGGGTTGGTTATTTGTGCCGAATGGTGTAATTTGGTCGTCATGGTTAGTGATAGTTGCTATGTTGTTATGAGTAGGAGAGAGAGAGAGAGAGAGAGAGAGAGAGAGAGAGAGAGAGAGAGAGAGAGAGAGAGAGAGAGAGAGAGCTATGTTACGAAATTTGTTACAAACTTGCTTAAGAATATGCGATTCACCAATTCATTTTGGAATCATGCACAAGATTTGGTGTTCATTTATTCTGTTTTGCTTTTCTTGTTATTAGTATGTTATGGCATAGTAGTCACCGTGGCTCAAGCGGTAGCGTCCGCGACTCTGAGGCGTCAGGTCGAGGGTTCGCGCCCCGTCACGGTCTGAGGTTAGCAAGGGCATGCACTCAGGGTAACGATTGCATCTGCCAAAACAAGTCCTTCGCAAGAAGGCAACCGAACTAGCCCTTGGTACAAAAGGGAGTCCGTGACGTACAATCGGAACAAGTATGTTATGGCATTGGAAATGAAACAAATAAGTCTGTGTTTCTGGTACCATTCTGCCTATCTAAAACTGTGTTTTATTAGGTCATTGTCTAAGGGTCAAATTTGCATTAAGCGGTTACCCTCGTGAATTTTAGGGCTTAGGAGCTGTTGGCTCAAGTAATCGTTTCCAGAGATAAGGTGATTTTCCCTCAGTCGGGCTTGCCTCCCCCCCCCCTTTTTTGTGTGTGTGCCAAATAAATGCATTGTAAGTGTAAGGTAGACCCACCCTATATTTTGTGTGTAAATAAAAAAATGCACAAAGCCTAAATTTTTATGATTTGCCTGCAGGTATTTTCATACATTTCATTGATATTTTGGCAGCTAAGAACGTGAGTTATATTACAAACTGTATTAGGAGTGGAATCATATTCAAGATCTTCGGGAATGTCTGCCTAGATATGCATGGAAAAAGCACAGCAACATTCTCGCCTAACTATAAAACCACCTTCACTCTATATTAACCACTAATTATTCTCTTGGATGGCTTCCTGAGCTAAACTTCCTGACAAACGAAATTTAATGTGTTCTAACATATTGGATAACATTCGAAACTAATGAAATTTACCCTCTTAACTCTATCAATATATTAGGAATCCATATAGCCTCTAACTTGTCTTGGAGGAATCACATAATCCAAATTTCTAAATCTTCATCCAAAAAATTGGGGGTTTTGTTTCGTTTTCGTTATTACTTTTCCTCATTGCAGTTACTTAAAATTTACAAAGGTCTTATCCGCCCCTGCTTAGAATACTGCTCACACATCTGGGGTGCTTCTTCCTTTACTTATCATCTTGATAGGGTTGAATCTAAGGCAGTCAGACTCATTAATGATCCTTCTCTTACTTCTAACCTGGATTCTCTCTCTCTTCGCCGTAAGGTATCTTCCCTTTCGCTTTTCTATCGCTACTACTTCCATCGCTGCTCTGATGAGTTGGCGAGTTGCATCCCTCCTCCACTGCCGAGGCCGCGTAACACTCGCCAAGCGGCCTCATCTCACAGGTACTGTGTCGAGATTTGTAGCTCGCGGATTGGTCGGTGCAGCGACTGCTTCTTCCCAACTACCTCCAGACTCTGGAACTCTCTTCCTCCTTCTGTCTTTCCTAGTTCTTATGACCTTTCATCCTTCAAAAAGCAGATCTATCGTCATCTCAGAGCCTAGTCCTCCATATCTCTGGGTCCTCTTTACTTTGACTGTTTTTTCTGTCTGTCGTTTTCCTTTGTGTGGCATTACCTCATCTCTGCCTTGCCCTTAACTTATTCTTTTCCTTCGTCTTGGTATTTTCTCGTGCCCGGGCCTTTGTTGATGAGGGCAGTTTCTGCCTATCCCGGTGTCACACTCTTAAAAAAAAAAAAAAAAAAAAGCTAAGCCACAGCCTAAATCTATATTTGTTCTTGTCTTACATTGCAAAAACAGTTAGTGAAATACGCATAGCAAACACAACTACTAATGCTGTGTTTTTTTCGTATAAGAGGGAGGGTCGAGTAAAAGCACACACACTAACCAGAAGTAAAGCATTCCTCTGAACGGAATTTAAATGAATATGACAATAACATTTCATTATGATCAATAACATATGAAATTATCTCTTGTGACGGGTAACAGGCACTCTAAATTAAAAAAAACATTTTATACTAAAAGCTGATGCTTCAAGAATAAAAAAATTAAGGCAAATTATTATAATGAACACAATACTCTTTCTCAAAAAAGAAAAAAACAAAAGGAATTAACTAGAAGGTATTTCAACAATAAACTTAAGATATATACGAGCCAATAATTGCAGATTATCTAAATTAGCACAGCAATAACATGCTAGTGTATGAATGAAAATATGTTTTACACTTCGTTGTTATAAGTAGAGAAGTGAATGCGTCAAACATGGGTCTTGGAGAATGGGCTATTTATTTTGAAGTATTCTCACAAACAACTGATAGCCTGCATCTGTCCATCTATGTGACGACATTTTACAGTCTAGGCCTAAATTACCTGTGATGGATAACTGATGACTCTGTCAAGTATTACTACTCTCGGTGACTCTCTGCCTAGAATTATTGCTCTGACTCTTTGTCTCTTAACTTTTCATACCTCGACCCAGCCTATAGATACATAGGAGGAGGCGGTCGTTTGGTGGACTTAGACCAATCACTTTTATTACTGGCCTCAAACCTTCAACTCTACTGGCTGGTATCGCTCTATGGAGGGACGGGAATACCCAGAACATATGATATTTACATTGCCAGCTTTCTTCATTACTCTCCCAGGAGTTGACGCTGGGACATGGCTACTCGGAGATATTAACTGTCGGCAGTTAGATCGGTATCAGTTTCTTCTATGAGACTGGCAAATAAATATAGGACAATGATGATAATTATTATTATTATCATCATAATAATAATAATAATAATAATAATAATAATAATAATAATAATAATAATAATAATAATAATAATAATAATAATAATAATAATTAAAAAAAAAAAATAATAATAAAAATAATAATGATAATAATAATAATAATAATTCTAATAATAATAATAATAATAATAATAATAATAATAATAATAATAATAATAATAAGTCATATCAAATGAGTATAAATAATCATAAACGCAATAACAATAAAGGCAATAAAACGTCTTCAGTCACATGAGTAATCGATAACAATGTCGACAGCAACTCACTCACTCTCTCTCTCTCTCTCCTCTCTCTCTCTCTCTCTCTCTCTCTCTCTCTCTCTCTCTCTCTCTCTCTCTCTCTCTCTCTATGTTACTGCTCAAAAGTACTATTAAAATAATGAATATTTTCAAAAAATAAATATTACTTCATACATAATAAAACGCATTAACGTGCAAACACACTTTCATACATAATTATATCCACAGATATAAATACATATATTCGTGTATAAAAAAAAAATACCAACAGCATAGCAAAATATAAGGTTTGGTTAGTTAAGTAAAACAAACTACTTTGCGTGTGTGTTTGTGTGCACGCATGCGCGGTCGAGTTTCTGTATATATATATATATATATATATATATATATATATATATATATATATATATATATATATATATATATATATATATATATATATATATATATATATATATATACGAACAAGATCACAGAAAGTTTTTTCTTTTTTCCTACCTTAAGCAGTTTGAGGTCACAGAGAAAAGTTCAATCAACACCTAACTTCACAGGTCATGTCAAGGTTCAACCTGAGTCAGCAGTTATTGCATATTGTACATTATTTCTTATGATAGCAATCTCTCTCTCTCTCTCTCTCTCTCTCTCTCTCTCTCTCTCTCTCTCTCTCTCTCTCTCTCTCTCTCTCTCTCTCTCTCTCTCTCTCTCATACACGTGAAAGAACATGCACTGTTACCATTTACTGAAATATAATTTCACATTTCTTATAATAATTATTATGCAGAACGACGGAATATCTATGTATGTATGTATGTATGTATGTATGTATGTATGTATGTATCTATTTATCTCTCTCTCTATCTATCTATCTATCTATCTATCTATCTATCTATATATATATATATATATATATATATATATATATATATATATATATATATATATATATATATATATATATATATATATATATATATATATATCATTAAGCAAACATGGAGATGACAACATTAAGTTCGGGAAACAAGAATGTACATAGAAAAAATATAATATTTTGTATCCTGACTTTAAGGTTACATAATCAAGTGGCTTATATTACCTTTGTCGTACATCCTTATCAATATAATAAAAGTTCATCCATTGCACTAAGCAAGTTCGTTTAAATAAATGTAAAGGCGAAGGTACTTCGTTACCAATCCATATATAATGCCTGTTATAATGTGGTCTTACTAAAAAAAAAAATAATAATTAAATAAATCGGGAGCACCCCGTAAACCCAGTTCAACATTTACCAGTAAATACAAAACAACATTGTACAACAGTCAATGGATGGCGGTCAGAAAAGTTTCGCGGACAGGTAGAGATTTTTTTTTATTTGGAATTAAAACATTACATGGGGACATGTGCCCACAGGGGCTCCCAGAACTGCTCAATATGTCATTATTATAGTCTCTCCCTAAGCATCTGAGGCGAGATGAGAGAGAGAGAGAGAGAGAGAGAGAGAGAGAGAGAGAGAGAGAGAGAGAGAGAGAGAGAGAGAGAGAGAGAGAGAGAGAGATAAATAGCACAACAACGGATAAAAAATGTAATATTGAAAAAAAAGGGAATAACTGAAACGGATTAATAATCTACTCTCTCTCTCTCTATCTCTCTCTCTCTCTCTCTCTCTCTCTCTCTCTCTCTCTCTCTCTCTCTCTCTCTCTCTAGCTTTATACAGAAAACACTGAGTAATCGAAGAGCAAAACTACTACTACTACTACTACAGCTACTATTACTATTACTACTATTACTACTAGTACTACTACTACTACTACTACTATTACTACTACTACTACTACTAATAATAATAATAATAATAATAATAACCAGCTATATACAAGAGCCATATTTCCCCTCATAAGGGGGGTGATTTGATTTGATTTGGTTGATTGAGTCAAAGCAAAGCAAAAAACCCAGACTCTGTCGGAAGAAAATACATAGGAGGGGATTCCCAATTCTCTTGCTCCGCCTCATTTAGTCGGCTTTTACGACACACAGGGGAACACAAAGGAACATTCTTGCACCCCTAACTCAGGAGAAAATAATAATAATATTAATAATAACAATAATAATAAAAACAATAAAAAATAAATAATAATAATAATAATAATAATAATAATAATAATAATAATAATAATAATAATAATAGTAATAATAATAATAATAAAATAATATATAATAAAAGTAATAGAATTAATAATATTAATAATAATAATAATATTCAAGACAGCGAACACACAGACAGACACTAGAATTAAAATTCAATACCTACTACCTCCACCTTTGCCCAACAACAAACATATCACTTTACACTTCTCGGCGAGGTCATAAATTGAAGTTGGCAATTACTAAAATGCCATTCGATTTGCTCTCGTGTGTAAACACTTTAGCCTTACAATTAAGATTAGAACGTAAGTATGATGGATTTGGTTTTTGACCCCCTTTCATAATACACACTATTATCTCTCTCTCTCTCTCTCTCTCTCTCTCTCTCTCTCTCTCTCTCTCTCTCTCTCTCTCTCTCATAAGAGGCAATATGACCTATGTCTCTCTCTCTCTCTCTCTCTCTCTCTCTCTCTCTCTCTCTCCTCTCTCTCTCTCTCTCTCTCTCTCTCTCTCTCTCTCTCTCTCTCTCTCTCAGCAATCAGAGGCCAAAAATTAGATTTTGTTTTTTCTCCATGAATATTTGTTTAAACAGATGATTTATTATTGAAGCTGGATAATCGAGAACGAGTTTTCGTAAATCTTTCAAAAGGGCCAAAGTAGTTGCGTCATCAGAGCTTCCCAACCTGTGGTGCAAGAATGAATTTCAAGTGGTGCTCCAAAGAGTGCCATTTGAGTGACAAGTTTACGATTCATCACTCAAATGAGTTCTAAAATATGAGATATCTTCATACTTAAATGTGATATGACTATTCTAGGGGATGCGAACATTTATTTACCAAACAGTAGCTAAGGGTGTGGGGCACAAAAAAAAAAAAAATAAAAGTTGGGAATTACAGCCATACATACCCCATGTCCTAATATACAATAAAAAAAAAATAAAATAAAATATATATATATATATAATATATATATATATATATATATATATATATATATATATATATATATATATATATATATATATATATATATATATATATATATATATATATATATATATATATATATATATATATATATATATATATATATATATATATATATTTACTTTACTTACACCTCCAGGGGCAATCGCAAAATAGCTAATAATATAATGGCCATAAGGTCTATGTAGCAAAAAAAAAAAAAAAAAAAAAAAAAAAAATCCAATCAGGCTAAGGGAGAAGATAAGCTATATCTTCTGAAAATGTTTCCCAACCTAACCTGTTAATAACTAGCCGTCAAACATGAACAATACTATTCCTCTTAGCTCTTAAATGGCATTTCTTACAACTGATACCTCTTGAAACAGACATTCCTGATACTCTTAGCTCGTGAAATAAACATTCCAACTACCTTTGGTCTTTTAAATACATATTTAATTAATTTAGAAAGGGATGACTTCTGTACCATACTTGTTATATGCCAAAGCCTGCCGAGGACGAATTAAACAAGCATGAAGCCCAAATCAAAATGAAATGAAAAGGTTTTTTTTTTTCTATTTCCAACACTGGGACAACGACCCGTTTTATCCCCGACGAAAATAACAGTGATAATCCGAACAAACAAACAAACAAAACAAACAAACATTTATTTCCATTTTGTACAATGGTTATTCAACATTAATAGTAACTTATAAGTAGACATGTAATTAAACTAATAAATAAGAGGGTTAGACATATAGTTAAATTAAATGTAGCTTTCATAGAAAATAATAATGCTGTAATAAAAATGTTAACAATAATGTTAATAATAAAGTAGTAAGTATGCCACTAGATACAGGATCGTTATTATCGGCATCATTTCCATATTTGTTTCCTTACAATGAGAATAATTAGTTCTTAATGAGCAGCAACTATTTGTCCAAAAGAAAACTATATAGTTTGCCTTTGAAAGCTGTGAAAGAGGATGCATTTTTAAGATGCTCTGGAATATTATTCCAGAGTGTTGGCCCTTTGATAGTGATCATCTTTGAACCTGCTTCTGTGTTTGTTCTGCGAATAAAGAGCTCACTGCTCTGTCTTGTGTTGGTTCCCCTTATATCCCTGACTGTTTTTAAATCAAATAGCCAGCTAGGATAATGATGGTCCAAAATTTTGAATACAAAAACATAAATAGCATAAGCACCTTATTTTCTGCCCGCAGCCACCCAAGTTTATTGAGAGCTGGTGTGATGTGGTCATATTTTCTTATTCCTCCCAGGGCAACTCGAGCTGCAAAGTTAATAAGCGTCTGTATTCTTTTTATCTGAGTCTTAGTGGTAGCTCCCCAAACAGTTGCGCAGTAATTAATGTGACTTAGGGCTAAAGATTCAACAACAGTTATTCGAGTGGTAGTCTCAAAATTGTCTTTTATACGTGATAAGTGCATTAATGTTCCTGTAACCTTTTTGCATACTTTATCTATGTGGGAATCAAACAACATGTGGTTATCAAAGTGAATTCCTAGGTTTTTGACTGTTTTGCTAGGTGTGATAATATTGTCGCAAAAATTAATTGCTGTGTTTTCTGGAATTTGTGCTATGTGGAACCTTGAACCAATAAACATGCATTGTGTTTTACTTTCGTTAATTAACAGCCCAATTTCTTGGAAATAGGTTTTAATTTTTGACAGAGTGTTTTCTGCTCTTAAAGTTAGCTCTGGGAGATTATTAATATCACCACTAAGGAGTAGTTGAGTGTCATCTGCATATTGTACGACTAGACAGTCAGAAATGAAAGAAGATAGATCATTTACGTAAATGGAGAAGAGGATAGGTCCAAGTACTGATCCCTGTGGAACACCAAATGATACATTTTTTGGCACAGAGATAATGTTGTTAGGACGTATGGACTGTTTACGATTAGATAGATACTCGCTAAACCAGCTTGGATCAGTATTTAAGTTAATACATTTACTTAAAAGAATTTCATGGTTTACACTGTCGAAGGCTTTTTATAAGTCTAATAATACAAGCAAAGATATTTTTTTCATATCTATATTATTATATATACTATTCGTAACTTTAAGCAGTGCAGTTTCCGTCGAGAGTTTTGGTCTGAAACCATGTTGGCTAATCGTTAGTAGTCTATTTGATTCTAAATATGACATAAGTTGGCATGCAACAATTTTTTCTAATATTTTAGAGAAAATGGGTAGCAGGGAAATGGGACGATAGTTTGTCACATCTTCTCTGTCCCCCTTTTTATGCAGAGGTATTACATGTGATATTTCCCAAGAGTCAGGAAACTTTTTAGTAACAATGGAAGTGTTCATAATAGTTAGAATATAGGATGCAATCATTGGGTAGAGCAACCGAGACAAATTATTGGCCAAATTCCGGTTTCTAAGGAATATATTCCTACCATATTTTGTATTTTATATTTACAAAGTATCAAAGACCGATGACAATGAAATTCTAATTTTGAGTTCAAAATTATATATATATATATATATATATATATATATATATATATATATATATATATATATATATATATATATATATAATATAATATAATATAATATATATATATATATATATATATATATATATATATATATATATATATATATATATATATATATATATATATATATATATATATATATATATATATATATATATATATATATATATATATATATATATATATATATATATATATATATATATATATATGTATATATATATATATATATATATATATATATATATATATATATATATATATATATATATATATATATATATATATATATATATATATATATATATATATATGTATATATGTATATATATGTATATATATATATATATATATTATAATATATTAATATAATATAATATAATATATAACATAATATAATATAATATAATATATATATATATATATATATATATATATATATATATATATATATATATATATATATATATATATATATATATATATATATATATATATATATATATATATATATATATATATATATATATATATATATATATATATATATATATATATATATATATATATATATATATATATATATATATATATATATATATATATATATATATATGTATATATATATATATATATATATATATATATATATATATATATATATATATATATTATAATATATTAATATAATATAATATAATATAATATAATTGTCGTATGACTTCCGTCATGCTGAAGCCAGTCCGCCATGCTGAAGCCAGAATCTGAAACTTGTAACAGATCTTGAGCGGAAACGGTTGGTCGAGGGCACGGATATTTTATTACAATGTTTGTAGAAAGTGCCAAGGAAATATATGACCGGAACCGTGAGACTTAGGATCTGGCATCGAGAAGGGCAAGAAAGGACAGGAAGTTAGCCATTTCCTAAACCTCAAGAAATATAAACAGGTGTTTCGTACGCAGGTACACGCCCAGGAGAGATGCCCAATAACTCCTCCCCGGAAGTAGGTGGGATTCCACTTTGAACCTGGCGCTGATTAGCTAGGACTAGATCTCACTGATTTCATTGGAGAATTGGATGTTAAACCACGCCCTGCCCCTGGGGGTATTTAAAGAGCCACCCAGGGCAGGGACAGTTAGTTAGAACTTTGCCAGGGGCACGAATAGATCATAGATTGTGATAGTCATAGGGTGGGGGCATTGGGGCATTGAGGCGTCGGATGTGTTGTACTCTAGAATAAATATAAGCAAAGGAACTACTGCTTGTCCATTCTTACCTTGTAACCACGCTACCATAATTATAAGTATATATACGGAGGAGGAAAATCCCTACGTCAGTAGTGACAAACGGTGAGATAACCCAATCATCTTACAAAGTGTGAATTCAAATGGAAGTCCAAAATTCATACGACAACTTGGTGGCAGCGGTGGGATAATAAAAAAAGCCCTACGTCAGTGGTGTCATTAGATGGGATAAACAAAAGCACTACGTCAGTGGTGACGCTCGGTGAGATAATAAAAAAAGCATACGTCATAATATAATATAATATAATATAATATAATATAAAATAATACAATATAATACAATACAATACAATGTATACATACATACATACATATATATATATATACATATATATATATATATATATATATATATATATATATATATATATATATATATATATATATATATATATATATATATATATATATATATATGTATATATATATATATATATATATATATATATATATATATATATATATATATATATATATATATATATATATATATATATATATATATATATATATATATATATATATATATATATATATAGTAAGGAAGCCCATCAGTGAGACAAATCTTATAAAACAATGCTATATTTCGGATCCTAACTGGATCCCTTCTCAAGCTTGAGAAGGGATCCAGTTAGGATCCGAAAGATAGCATTGTTTTATAAGTTTTGTTTCACTGATGGGCTTCCTTACTATTTAGTGCTGTATGCTAACAGTTTGTTTATATATATATATATATATATATATATATATATATATATATATATATATATATATATATATATATATATATATATATATATATATCAAATCAAAGGCCAGATTTCTTAAACAGTGTAAACCTTGGATACCATATTATTAGTTAGCTAGACACACACAAATGGATTTCATAAACGCATCTGACGCGGTTCTGTGTATGGCTAGGATCCCGTACGGGATCCTAGCCATACACAGAACCACGTCAGATGCGTTTATGAAATCCATTTGTGTGTCTAGCTAACTAATAATATGTTATCCTAGGTTTACACTGTTTAAGAAATCGGGCCAAAGTCATGACAAAATATCATATGATATTAAAAGAGGTGTACTCACCAATCTTCCTGAAGACTTCGAATGAGAATGGACGTCACGCTAGCAATCTGAAAGGTAAAAAGACATAATCAAGTTTCTTTCATCGTGGAACAATATGGCGATCGGGGGTGCCTGTGGCATGGTCCTTAGGTTTCATCTGATCTGAGGTACAAAAAAAAAAAAAAATAAGAGTATGTACCCTGTTGTACTCAACACACTATATAATCCACACATATTTAATACTACTGCATCACAAGAGGTGGAGTGCCTGTGGGCAAGACCCGTGTGCTCATAGTACATACAGTTTATAAAGAAAAAGCACAGTAAAAAATAATATTCATTATCGAAATGCAAAAAATATGCATTCATACACAAACACACAGATATACTCGTGTGTATACTTGCGCACACACACACATAGTCTCTCTCTAAGCATCTATGTTATGTATACATATATATATATATATATATATATATATATATATATATAATATATATATATATATATATATGTAGTCTTCGTGGCAAAATGGTAGCGTCCGCGACTCTGAGGCGGCAGGTCGAGGGTTCGCGCCCCGTCACGGACTGAGGTTAGTAAGGGCTTACATTCAGGGTAACGATTACATCTGCCAAAACAAGTCCTTCGCAAGAAAGCAACCGTCCTAGCCCTTAGTATAAAAGGGAGTTCGTGAGGTAAAACCGAAACCATATACATATAAATATATATATATATATATATATATATATATATATATATATATATATATATATATATATATATATATATACATATATATATATATATATATATATATATATATATATATATATATATTATATATATATATATATATATATATATATATATATATATATATATATATATATATATATATATATATATATATATATATATATATATATATATGTGTGTGTGTGTGTGTGTGTGTGTATACATATATATATTTATACCCATACCAACAAATCTCTGTAAATAATTCACCTTTAGCAATAAATCTAACGTCTCCTCCCTTTCTAACACTTCTCCTTTCCCCCTCCAAGTACCTCGCTCCTTTCCATGTGTGGCCTAAAGGGGTAGCGGAAGGGGGTGAGGGAAAGGGGAGGGGGAGAGGGGGAAAGTGCCATGTGGCAAGCCCTTTATCATCTTTTGTCAGCGCATGAGGTGTCATGTGGCTTCATATCTGTCACAATCCGTCTTACCCAAATTCAGGTTGTTATCAATAGGTAAGAGTTTATGACCGTCCCTTCTCTCCCCCCCCCTTCCTATTGGCCTTCTTTGTGTGTGTGTGTATGTATGTATGTATGTATGAATGTATGTAATGTATGCAAGCATGCATGTATGTATGTATTATTATTATTATTATTATTATTATTATTATTATTATTATTATTATTATTATTATTATTATTATTATTATTATTATTATTATCATTAATGTGTATGTATGTATGTATGTATTATTATTATTATTATTATTATTATTATTATTATTATTATTATTATTATTATCATTATTATAAATATAATTCTTTTAGTCTATTTTTATTCGTAAAGGATACTATTTTACATAAATAAAATATGTGATTTGCACATATTTTAATCAAATAATTAGATTGCTTATTACATACTAAGCTTCCTAAACACATCCGTTCACCCTATGTCTCCCAGTTTAGCTTACTAGGATGTCCAACCACAAAGCAAGGGTCACCTACAGAGTAATTGGTCATAGCTCTGCTGCCATTAGGCCTGAAATTCACAATTTGTCAAATAATTCATGCTCATTAAAAAAAAAAAAAAAAAAAAAAAAAAAGATATATATATATATATATATATATATATATATATATATCTATATATATATATATATATAGATATATATATATATATAGATATATATATATATATATAATTTAGAGATAGCATCTCTATATCAGTGGGAGTGCCTTCGTGCTCATATGTGTGTCACGTGCAATTATAGGCACAATAAAAATATTAAATTCATCTATAAAATTTAATTTAAAGAACTGCATAAATAAAGACTGTGCGTACATGTCCCTATGTACACTATATCTCATTAATAATAAAAAGGACTTAAATAATAAAAAGGACTTAAATAATAAAAAGGACTTAAATAATAAAAAGGACTTAAATAATAAAAAGGACCTAAATAATAAAAAGGACCTAAATAATAAAAAGGACTTAAATAATAAAAAGGACTTTAATTATAGCATTAATTAATACTTATAATGAAGATTGCAAAATGATCTGTCTAGTATAGAATAGAATAATCATTTATAGGTCTAAGAAGTGCTAGTGTGAATATGTCCACATGCATTACTGACATAATGAAAAACGAAGAAACTGGTTCT
>JAXCGZ010015142.1:77500-82500 GCA_037179515.1 Halocaridina rubra
AGAAATCGGGCCATTATCTAGTGCACAGGGAAACTAACTGTGGAATCAGTTATTTTTATAGGTACAGGGATAGGTATATAGTCAGGTTCTAGGGTTTTCACTATCCCTTGCCTCCGTCTTTCATTATAAATATTTAACTTTTAACCTTTTGAGTCAAATCGATTCCCCAAGAATAGGGGTGGACGCAGACCAGGCTGGAGTTTTAAAGATATTAAGGCTGGAAACACTCCTAATGATCCGCGGCTGGGATCAAAGCCTGTTTTACCAGGTTCGTCACTTCCAGATTAGTGTTTTCTACCACAGAGCTACCGCGGTCCTCAATATAAAAATTTTAATAGGGAGTAAAATACAATCACTGGGGGAGCGAACCTGTTCAATTCAGTGCCAGTCCCCAGCCCAGAGCAGTGAAGAGGGATAGAGTCAAATAGGGTATCTAGCCTAAGACCTTCAGCCCAAACAAACAAATAAATACACACACACACACACAAACACACACACACACACACACACATATATATATGTATATCCAACACAGACATCGTAACGAAACTGAAGTCTCAACAATATTTGTTTTCAACTCTTTCTTTTAAAACAAAAGTGCAATAAAATTTTTCCTTTTTGGTTTCTCTATTGCAGGTCGTCCACGACTTATGCGTTTACAAGGGTTTTTATATCCCGATATTACATCCACGAACACAGCACACGACTCTACTAAAACTTGGCTACAAGTTAATTGATTCTGGGCGAATGTGATCACATAATTAGACTCTCTTCTCTGCCTGCAATGTCCACAACTCGAGATTGCTAAGAAAAAATAACTCAAAATTCAATTTATCCTGTTTTTTAAGGAAGAAAACAGCTCTCTCTATGAATGGAAAGAATCTCTCTTTCTCTCTACTTGAAAGGATAAAATGTATTTCCTCTCTCTAAAGATGAATAATTTTTTTTTCTCTCTCATAATCTCTCACTCTCTCTTTTTCTCTCTGGGACAGTAAGAAATGTGTAACGAATATGGCAGAATATTCGGTGTAAATGTAGGCATAGGGAAATAACTATGCCTTAGGGAACATTTAACCTGGAGCTGTCTAGGCCAGTCCTAGTTAAGTGGACGGCTGGTGTCATGGAAAACCTACTTACCAAATTTCTCTGGGACAGGTAGAATTCATTCTCTTTAGCTGGAAATGGATACAATTTATTCACTCACTCTCTCTTGGGATGCTTAGAATTTTTTTTACTCTCATCAAAAATATAATAAGTAAATGCCTCCCTCTCTTTGAAAGAATAAAATCTTTTATATCTCTCTAAGGATGAACAAAATATCTCTCGCTCTCTGAAAGGATATAATTAATTCTCTCTCTAAGAATGGATAGAATTTAGTCTCTCAATTTCTCTGGAATAGGTAGAATTAATTCACTCTCGCACTGGAAGTGGATACAGTTTATTTTCTCTGTTTCTCTTGGGATGCTTAGAATTTTTTTTTCTCTCTCTATCTATCTATCTCTCTATCTATCTATCCATTTAGCTATAAGGATAGATAGAATGTATCTCTCTCTCTCTCTCTCTCTCTCTCTCTCTCTCTCTCTCTCTCTCTCTATATATATATATATATATATATATATATATATATATATATATATATATATATATTTATATATATATATATATATATATATATATATATATATATATATATATATATATATATATATATATATATATATATATATATATATATATATATATATCCATTTAGCTATAAGGATAGATAGAATGTATCTCTCTCTCTCTGGATTTTGAGCCAAATGATACAGACTCAGTGTGGACTGAATATCTGATGCCTTGCATTAAAAATAAGTTTATAACAATTGCAACATATCTCTGCCCTTCCTCTAGATACTGGAGAAATTTGTACCATATTCTATACCCTCATCATCATACTAAATTTCTGTAACATTTTCCCAAATTCCACTAAAGGTAAAGTTCCCATGAAAGACAGCGGGTGCAGTGGGGTCATGCTATCCATGCCGTTTCGTGTAAACACCGACTATAAACTGGCCGGATAATGTTGTCAGGAATTGCAAACACCACTGGGATGGAATGATATCGTGTTTCTTAGCCTTTCGGAGGCCACGGACCCCTGGGAGAATTAGCAAGAGGGTTAAATACCCTATTAGTTTGTTATGAAGTAGTGATTCCTAACTTTTCTTAGGTCACAGACCCCCTTGAAATATTAACAAAACAGTTAGTTACTCTATTATAATGCTACAACGGTGTGATTCTTAATCTTTCAGAGATCACGGTCCCCTTGGGATATTAACCGTAGGGTATTTTTCCCATCTGAGATGTTATGACGTTGAGTTATTGAATCTGTCTAAGGTCAAGGGCCAATGAAGGATATAACAAACGGTAATTTATCCACTGGGGTAATATAGCATTGTATGATTTAGTTTTTTGGAGGTCAGGGGCAGCATGGATAATTAACCTGAGGATACTTTACCCACTTGGGATGTTATAAATTGTGATACTAAACCTTTCATAAGTCACGGATCCCTTGGAGAATTAGCCAAAAATGTACTGGAATGTTATGACTTGAGAACCAGCTTTTAGAAAGTCTAAAAGACCTTGTGTTTCTCAACCTTCGGAGGTCACGAACGCCTTGGAGAAATAGCCAGTGAATCATATAACCCATTGGGATGGTATGATGGAGTGCTCCTTATCCTATTGTTGGGTCAAGGACCACTTGGAGATATATCCAGGGCATAATTTACCGACTTGGAAGGTTATGATGAAGAGTTTCTTATATTTTAGGTTACGGACCCTTGGAGAGTTAACCATTTTTTTGTTTTTTTACCAACTTGGGATGTTCATGGTTTGCAATTTATGATTTTTGAAATCACGTATACTTGGAGAAATGCGAAAATAGCAATTCACCTACCTGAGATGTTATGGCGTTTTATTTCTGAACCTTTTGAGGTCACTTACCCCTTGGAGAATTACCTAAAGGGTAATTTACCCACTTTTCATGTTATGAAGATATGTAGTGTTTACAAGCTTTTCGGAGGTTACGTACCCCTTAGAGAATTCGATAGAGTAATTTACACTAAGCTCTTCCTTATTGGTAGATTTTTTCATGTTCTTTCTAGACTATCTTGTCTCAGAATTTTTTTTTTTATGAGTGACACCGGGACAGGCAGAATCTGCCCTCATCAGAAAAGGCTCGGACACGAGAAAATACCAAGATGAAGGAAAAGAAAAAGGTTAAGGACAAGGCAGAGATGAGGTAATGTCACACAAAGGAAAACGACAGACAAAAAAACAGTCAAAGTACAGAGGACCCAGAGATAAGGGAGACACGTGTAAACGTGGCTCAGGAACTTTACGGCTTGATAATACTATTCCTATTACCAATTCTCTCAAATGATCCAGGCTTGAGACCGTCACCAACTTGAGCTGGTTGCTTCCCCGGTAGCTAGATTTGAGGTAATTTACCCTAAACAAAAATATATAAATAAATAAAATTAAGTGGGTTTTAACAGCTGGAAAAAGTCTTCAACCAAATGAAAACCTAAAAATCTATTATGATTTCTAGTACTGCTTATCACCCCAATATCGAAGTGATAGAATACTTGACTCAGAAGGTGACGGACCCGCGCTTGACACCACGGCGGGGGCTAGGAACGGCATCCAGCTATAATTTCTCATCTTCAGTCCGTGTCCACTCCATACACGGGGACTAATAGTGAAGCAAAAAGTTAAAAAAAATATAATATTCATTTCATTTTTCTATGCCTACAGATACACTGAATATTCTTTGATATTCATTACACATCTGTTATTATCCCTTCACAGCTGACAAGTCGTTACACTCTCCATGTTTGTTCCTCTTTACTTTATATATTCTTCGTGCCAAGGCCCGATAAGGACTGTTTTATTTTATTATTTTTTTTGGCCCGTCCTGGCGTCACAATCATATAAAAAAAATTCAGTAAGATTAATACTTATTTCCTGATTAATTCTAATATCACAAAATTATTCAATAATTTGAAGTGGCCTCCAGACTCTGGAACTCTCTTCCTTCTTCTGTCTTTCCTAATTCTTATGACCTAGCTCCCTTTAAAAAGCGGATCTATCGTCATTTCAGGGCCTACACCTCCATATCTCTAGGTCCTCTGTACTTTGACTATTTTGTCTGTCTGTCGTTTTCCTTTGTGTAACATTACCTCATCTCTGCCTTGTCTTTAACCTTTTTCTTTTCCTTCGTCTTGGTGTTCTCTCGTGCCCAGGCCTTTATTGATGAGGATAATTTTTGCCTGTCCCGGTGTCACACTCATAAATAAAAAAAAAAATCGTAATTGTTTAGTGACCTCTTTGAAGCCCATTCAGACACTCACTAGAACTTATGCAAGGACCTTCCATGACGGGGACAATGTAACCTAGCTTAAGAATCACAGTTTCGATAGTATGCAAGGACAGTTAAAAGAGAGAGTTTATTTTTGGATTTTATCTCCCGAGAACGCAATTGGGAGGATCTACGAAATCCTGAAAGGGATATTAGATTACGTGTTGCTGGAAGAGAAACATCATCAGCGGTTGTAAACGCTGGAAAACATTGTCTGGATTCTGCTAGTCATCGTGTCTGGAAAAGTAATGGGTGCTTGGAAAATCGCGTCAATATAAAAAAAAAACATTTCTCAGCAAGAATTCTTTTTATGGGTGGCATTACAAATTGTTTTCTTGGCAGTTATTTGTTTACACGGCATCGTCACATGGTTTGGCACAGCCGTTCTGGCGCCGGCTATTTAGGCGATAAACCCATTTTGGAATCAACCTATTTGGCTGGATTAGGATTTTCATATTACTGAAAACCTAACCAAGCTAACCTAACCATCTCTACAAAATGGATGGCGCCAAACGGCAGCGCCAAAACGCCAGTATCCAATCGGCATCATCCAATCGTCCAATCCGCTAATGCTGGTAGAATCTTCATAGAAAATTTTATC
>JAXCGZ010015142.1:90000-95000 GCA_037179515.1 Halocaridina rubra
AGAGAGAGAGAGAGAGAGAGAGAGAGAGAGAGAGAGAGAGAGAGAGAGAGAGAGAGAGAGAGAGAGTCCACTCCACATTCATTAAAAAAACAACAAGTATGCAAACATGACACTGTAAAAAAAAAAAAAGCTTGAGAATCTAAAAACAAGCTAAAATAACGTGAAATTGACTAACAATTTCTGAAAAATGTCATTCATAATTTACAAATTCGAAGACATGAGTCAGTCAAGAGTCACGCCCCGCAATCTAGAAATATTCTTGAATCGTGTCTCCAATAATAACTAAATAGGTATATTTACCTTCTTATTTTGGAAGTTTTTTACTTGTTTTATATAATCTGTGTCTCCGGGTGACCCTGGTCATACGTCAAGTGAAAATTGCAGTTGTCATAATAAAAGATTTTAATATGTAAACAAAAGATGAATTTGGGGTTAAACACGTCCAGATCTCCTGGGAAGGATTTAACCAGTTTTGAATGATGCTCAAAAGTGGATTGCTACGAGCAAATGTAATCCAGTTTTAGTAAATACTACTAATAATAGTAATAATTAATAATAATAATAATAATAATAATAATAATAATAATAATAATAATAATAATAATAACAATAACAATAACACAACTACTGCTACTACTACTACTACTACTACTACTACTACTACTACTACTACTACTACTAATAATAATAATAATAAATAATAATTACCATATATTTTACCCCGTATTATCAGGTTTCGAGACCGAGTCCAGGAAAACAGGAGTCCATTCCATTAAGTTTGGACTCCTCTTCTACATGTCCAAGGTTCAAATCCCGACAGTAAGAGGTAAAGTCTTTTGAAATACTCAAATGCTTCACTACATTCACTGCTCCAAAAATAATAATAATAATAATAATAATAATAATAATAATAATAATAATAATAATAATAATAATAATAATAATATAAATAATAATAATAATAATATGGCATTCCCTTTCTTCTCTCCATGTGCATTCTACTCTTGTCATTCACGTTTTCCAAACGCAACGACGACATGGGTGGGCGAGGGCGCTACCATTATTGGTCACTCTAACATAATATTAAAATTTTCTTTTTTTTTTTTACTCTAATTCACTTTTTCTCCTATTACCCATATTTATTAACCACCCCCCCTCTCTCTCTCTCTCTCTCTCTCTCTCTCTCTCTCTCTCTCTCTCTCTCTCTCTCTCTCTCTCTCTCTCTCTCTCTCCACTACTCTGCTTTTTCCCCTCGTCCATACATAACGACAACAGAGGGCAAACCAAGTATGTTAAGTTTCGTCACTTTCTCCAACATAAAATTCGTATTTTTCTATCCTCGCTCGAATTTTCTCTCCTATTACCCCATTTACTATCCACCTCTACATTATCTCCAGTCCTTCCATCCCCTTTTCTAATACAAAGAGGTTATAGAGGGCAGACCATGTACGCTAATTATATATTAGCCACTCTTTTCAACACAAAATTCATGCATTTCTTACCTCACTCTAGTTTTTTCCTTCTAATTCCTTCATTTATTACCCACCTCTCTCTCATCTCTACTGGTTCCTTCCCCTCTTCCAAACACAAACGATAACAGAAAGCAGACCAAGTGTGTTAATTTTCGTAACTTTCTCCGACATGATATTCATATTTTTCTTTTCTCATTCTAATATTGGCTCTCCAACTCCCCCCACTTACTACCCACTTCCCCCTCTCCTTCATTTCCTTCCCCTTTTTTCCCCTTTACCTTCCCCTATCCTTCCCCCTTCTTCCCCTTTACCTTCCCCCAACGCACCGATTACAGAGGTCAGACCACGTACTATAATTTTAGTCACTCTTCAACTTAAAATTCATAATAATTGTGTTTTCAACTTAGCCTTATCTCTCGTATTCCCTCATTTATCACCCATCTCCCCTTTTCTACACTGCTTAATTCCCCTCTTCCAAACACAACGATTATAGAAGGAAAACCAGGTGTTAGTTTGGTCACTTTCTCTATCATAAAATTCACATTTTTCTTTCATCATTCTAGCTATATATCTCCTATTTCATCATTTACTACCCACATTCTTCTCTTCTCTTTTACTTGCTTCACCATTCTTATCTACTCTTTAATTCCCCTTTCCTCATTGCAACGGTTACGGGAGCTAATTAGGTACAATACTTTTTGGTAACTCTCCAGTAGTCTCCGTGGCTAAATGATAGCGTCCGCGACTCTGTGTCGGCAGGCCGAGGGTTTGCACACCGTCAGTAAGGGCATACACTCAGGGTAACGATTATACATGCCAAAACAAGTCCTTCGCAAGAAGGCATCCGTCCTAGCCCTTAGTAGAAAAGGGAGTTCGAGACGTAAAACCGAATCAATTTTGGTCACTCTCCAATACAAAATCTGTCTTTTCCTTTCTTATCTTCGCTTTTTATTTTACTCCTATTCCTGTATTTACTACCGGCCTCCATTTCTACTCTACACCTCCCTTCCCCTCTTCCAAACACAACGATTACAAAGGACAGACCAGATGTGTTAATTTTGGTCATTTTCTCCAACACAAAATTGATACTCCTCTCTCCCCACCCTAGATTTTTCTTCCCTAGTATTATCACCCTTTCTCTCGATCACGAATCGGGATCGAAAATCAGGGTTCCGATGGAATCGGGATCGAAAATGAGGGTTCCTTTGGAATCGGGATCGAAAATCAGGGTTCCGGTCGAATCGGGATCGAAAATCAGGGATCCGGACGAATAAGGATCGAAAATCAGGGTTCCGGTCGAATCGGGATCGAAAATCAGGGTTCCGGTCGAATCGGGATCGAAAATCAGGGTTCCGGTCGAATCGGGATCGAAAATCAGGGTTCCGGTCGAATCGGGATCGAAAATCAGGGTTCCGGTCGAATCGGGATCGAAAATCAGGGTTCCGGTCAAATCGGGATAAAAAAATCAGGGTTTCAATCAGGAACGTTCTCAGTGTAGCTGAAACGTCTCATTGGCGCACAACTCTAAGGTCCGCACCCGTTAGATATAATTTGATATATTTGATCAATAAAGAAGTTTTTTTCTCATGTGGCCGCCGTATTTTTCTTGGCATAGTCTCCTTCCCCATTTAGTGCACGCCTCCCTATCTTCTATACTACCTCCTTCCGCTCCCTGCTCTACTGCTTCCATCCCCTTTTCCAAACTCAACAATTATACAGGGGCGGACCAGGTGTGTGCGGTAATTTTTACTCTCTCTCTCTCTCTCTCTCTCTCTCTCTCTCTCTCTCTCTCTCTCTCTAGCATTGCTGGGAGGTGTGCAATTCGGCGCGTGCATTTATTTCACGCCTAAATGAACTCTCCCAGGTGAGGTCATCACCTGCTTGCCAGCTACTCTTCAACATTCCACTTGATGCTTCACGGCAACCCCCCCTTCCCCCACCACACCCCCATTCATTCATTCATTTTCACACCTCACGAGTTAATTATTATACATTATGGTGCTAATTACTACCTACATAGTTTAATAGTTCTATAAAGAGTGGATTCTTCACGTTATATGAAAATGCGCACACACACACACACACACACACACACACACACACACACACACACACACACACACACACACACACACACACTACCACGGCATTAAGGGTATAATGTTCTTTCTCGTGAACACATTTAAACAAATACACTTAGGAAAACACACACACGCACACACCCAAAAGTTGAGGAACAAAATTATGACAAGTAGCTTAGTAGTAGTGCTCAAATTAGGAGTAAACGAAGTCGATATTCCCAAACTCGATCCAGCCGCAAAGCGCTAAGAAGAGATCCAGCATTAATACCCCAGCTCCAACCTGTGTTCGCTCCAATTCTAGTGTGGACTCAATGTGAGGGAAAAAAAAGTAAAAGGGTAATACCATGAAAAAATTATAGCAAAATTAATATACAATAAACTAAGACGAGTATATATATATATATATATGTGTGTGTGTGTGTGTGTGTGTGGTGTGTGTGTGTGTGTGTGTGTGTGTGTGTGTGTGTGTGTGTGTGTGTGTGTGAATAGCGAGTAAAAAAGAAAACACAAAAAACCAATGCAAATACAAAACTAGACAAAGAAAGTACAAAAACACATGCATGATAAATTAACACTATAAAAGACGAAACAGAAAATTAAATACATTTTATTTATAGATTCTTTGTTATTCTTGAAAAAATACATTTTACAAAATCCCAAGAATAAAACTGAATTAAAACAAAATTAATACCTAAGACAAACAAACAAAACAAATATTCAAATTTGCAAACAAACAAGAAACAAATCAATCTGAAAAAGAAAAAAAATCTAAGATATTTAAAATACAAAGAAAAACAAAGATAACCAATCTAAAATATTTAAAATACAAATAACAAAACAAAGCAAGAGATAAAATTAACCTTTAAATACTTAAACTACAAACAAACAATTCCAAACATAAAATAAAACATAAAATACAATTTAGCAAATCAAAAACAAACAATAAGCC
Source organism: Halocaridina rubra (assembly GCA_037179515.1). NCBI lineage: Eukaryota > Metazoa > Arthropoda > Malacostraca > Decapoda > Atyidae > Halocaridina > Halocaridina rubra. Next base: position 94,503 of record JAXCGZ010015142.1, read on the forward strand.
TAAATTACTTAAACTAAAAACAACACAAAGCAAAATAAAATGCAATGAAACAAACCAAAGACAGACAATAAGCCTAAAATATTTAAACTATAAATAAACAAAAAAAAATTTAAAATGCGATTAAATTAAACACAAAAGAAAAATGTTTATAAAATCTTAAATACAAATTAACAATGTAAAACAATAGCCGAAATCTCTTTACCATAGAAAGAAAGAAAGAAAGAAAGAAAGAGAGGAAAAAAAGACGTGACAATAGGAGACTGGCGAGACCTAACCCTAACACAACACAAGGGTTCAACCACGTGCTTGCCACGTGACCTGCGATAGACAAGCCTCTTGGAGTTCTCATGTTGATCTATTGTTCTTGATCTATTGGTGTCAAATGAGAAAACAACAGAAAGCGAATAAGAGGATAAGACTGACAGCCAATGGGCTTCTGTGAGTCTATGGGAACGGGAAGAAGAACGTAAATGGCTGACATCAATTAGACAGAATTTT
>JAXCGZ010015142.1:97500-100000 GCA_037179515.1 Halocaridina rubra
AATAATAATAATAATAATAATAATAATAATAATAATAATAATAAAAATAATAATAATAATAATAATAATAATAAGGCTGGAATTTTTTTTTTGAAGTTGTTTATAAGGAACCAGAAAATTTCAATAAAGCGAAAGGATTTATACGAATAAGTATGAGAAAAAGAAAAAGTAGAAAAGAAAAAGACTATAATTATAATTATGATGATGATGATTATTATTATTATTATTATTATTATTATTATTATTATTATTATTATTATTATTATTATTATTATTATTATTATTATTATTATTACTATTATCGTGGCCGATGGGCCAGGTGATAGATCACGTGACTTTGATGCATCAGGTAGTCAGTTCGAGACACGCCACGGTCTGAAGTTAGAAAGAGCATTTACTCGTAGTAATGGTCACATACTGCCAAAAATAAAACCCTTCGAAAGGAGGCATCGTTGTAGCCCTTTCTAAGAAAATGGAGTCTGCAACGTAAAACCGGATCATTTTCTTCATTAATACTAATCCTTATTATTAGTGATATTATTATTATTATTATTATTATTATTATTATTATTATTATTATTATTATTATTATTATTATTATTATTATTATTATTATTATTATTATTATTATTATTATTATTATTATTATTATTATTATTATTATTATTATTATTATTATTATTATTATTATTATTATTATTATTATTCTTATTCTTATTCATGTTTTATTTAGATCAATAATAATAATAATAATACTAATAATAATAATAATAATAATAATAATAATAATAATAATAATAATAATAATAATAATAGTAATAATAATAATAATAATAATAATAATAATAATAATAATAATAATAATAATAATAATAGTAATAATAATAATAATAATAATAATAATTATAATAATAATAATAATAATAATAATAATAATAATAATAATAATAATAATAATAAAGTTTATATTCAGTTTTTATCATCATAATCATTAATTTATAATTATACCTAAAAATTACAATCACCTCTCCTGAGAGACCCATATCATTTATATGTAACTGTACACACCCTTACATTAACCCCTCCCCCACATGCATTAGATCAAAGCAAGTGGTTTTTTTTAAAGAAAACCTTTTGATCAATAAAATATTTTTACTTTATATTAATTCTGGTGATGAGAAATATATTGAGGGGGGGGGAGGGTCCTTTGACCTCTGAGATGAAGTAACTGCATTTAAAATATGCTTTTATATGATATCCGGTTGGCATATTTTTTTCCAATATAATAATTTTCTTTTATTGTGCATCTCTCCTTTGTTTCAATCACGCCATTTTTTAGGTTTCATATTTTTTTCATAAAATAAATTTCCATCCTATTGTATATTTCATTTCAAGATTCGTTTTCATTCTCTCTCTCTCTCTCTCTCTCTCTCTCTCTCTCTCTCTCTCTCTCTCTCTCTCTCTCTCTCTCTGCTTCGGCTAATGTGGCTTTTTTCACCCCTCGGCTTTGTTTCGTTTGATATTAATTATCATAATTTATTTCTTCATTCTTTAATGTATACATTTTTATTACCTGTTTCCACGTGGTCTTCCTTTGAACCTCTTGCTATAAAAATATTTTACCGAGCTATTATTTTTATTCATATGCTGCATCAATATGTAAGTTTCAAGGTAACGAATTATTAATTATTAATTAATTATTATTGGCTGTGATGCAGTTACCTGTCCAGTACATGTATTGAAAATTACTATCAGAAAATGTATGACATACTGCCTTCACAGAAATTATTTGCGAATATTAGTTTCTCAGTAGTAAGTAGTCAACGTGGCTCAAGAGGTAGCGTCCGCGACTTTGAGGCGTCAGGTCGAGGGTTCGCGCCCCGTCACGGTCTGAGGTTAGCAAGGGCATGCACTCAGGGTAACGATTACATCTGTCAAAACAAGTCCCTCGCATGAAAGCAACCGTCCTAGCCCTTGGTAGAAAAGGGAGTCCGTGACGCAAAACCGGAACAAGTGTCTCAAATGTAACCTAAATAGTGGCCTTAGAGTATTTTTTTTTTTTTTTTATAAAATTCAACTTATGATCTTTAATGAAAATACAGATATTTTGTTTCTTTTTCTCAGTTATGAATTCTCTATGGATTGTTTCAAAAATACCCAAAATTGTTGATGTAACTTCTAAAATACAAAATAAAATATTAGAGTAATAATAACATTATTTAAATCCACAGGTGACTTGGAACATCTTATCTTATAAATTTCTTTAAAAAAAAAAATGTCATCACATTAATGTAAAAAAACATTGTGTGTGTATATATATATATATATATATATATATATATATATATATATATATATATATATATATATATATATATATATATATATATATATATATATATATATATATATATATATATATATATATATATATATATATATATATATATATATATATATATATATATATATATATATATATATATATATATATATATAT
>JAXCGZ010015142.1:102500-150000 GCA_037179515.1 Halocaridina rubra
AGGCAGAGATGAGGTAATAACACAAAATAGGGAAAGGACAACACGAAAGGCAAACACACAAACTAACATATATTTGCATTTACAATGCCTATCCTTTTACAAAACTAAGAATACACTTAAAGGTAAAAAAGTAATTGAGAAAATAAGAGGGTAATACGTACACTTACAATGAACAGATATACAGCTTTCCTAGTAAATTAAGATTACTTTCAATTAACAGATATGCATAAAATTATCAGTTTACAGTGAAAAATCAAATAACTGAGTAAAGTGTAAACATACAGTATTTTTATAATAATAATAATAATAATAATAATAATAATAATAATAATAATAATAATAATAATAATAATAATAATAGTAATAATAATAATGATAATAAAACAATAACAGTAATAATCATAATAATAATAATAATAATAATAATAATAATAATAATAATAATAATAGTAATTATAATAATGATAATAATAACAATAATAATAATAACAATAGTAATTTAATAATGATAATAAAAACAACAATAATAATAATAATAATAATGATAATAATAATAATAATAACAATAGTAATAATAATAACAATGATAATAAAAACAACAATAATAATAATAATAATAATAATAATAATAATAATAATAATAATAATAATAATAATAATAATAATAATAATAATAATAATAATAATAATAATAATAATAATAATAATAATAATAATAATAATAGTACTACTGAAAATAATGATGAATAGACAGTGATAATAATGATGCTAAAGTAGAGCATTAGTAATAAATATAAAAATAACATACCTTAAATGGAGATAAGAGGTAGTTGGGCACACATGTGTATGAGTATAGTACAGTAGTATAGTAGCACACCCAAGTTATAATAGTTATATTAACAAGTGAAAATAGATAAAGCTTGCACAGAAAATGAACATTAGCTACAGTAAACAGATATAATAACGATAATCATAATAAAAATAGTAACAATAATGCTAATAATAAAGTAGTAATAATAACACTCGATACAGGATCGTTATTATCGGCATCAACACCATATTTGTACGCCTTACAATGATAATGATTAGTTTTTAACTTAAAGATCAAAGAAGGCGATATCAATTTACATAGAGATATATTCAGTGTTAAGGGTTATTGCATTAAAGCATGTAGTTTGATTAGTGTGAGCAGTAACTATATGTCTAAAAGAAAACTATATAGTTTGCTTTTGAAAGTTGCGAAGGAGGATGAAAATTTAGGAAGTTCTGGAATATTGTTACAGTGTTGGCCCTTTAAAGGGGGGTTTACACGGTTAAACGGTTCGTCGAACGCGGTTCGACAGACAAGTGTTTGAAGTGATGTTCGAACGTGTGAACGGGGTATTTGGTTGTCGAACACGTTCGACAAACGTATTCGACAACCAAATACCCCATTCACACGTTCGAACATCACTTCAAACACTTGTCTGTCGAACCGCGTTCGACAAACCGTTTGACCGTGTAAACCCCTCTTAATAGTGATCAACTGCGAACCTGCCTATGTATTAGTTCTCTGAATAAAGAGCTCACTACTCTGTCTTAAGTTTTGGTTCCCCTTATATTCCTGACTGTCTTGAAATTAAATAGTCAGTTAGGATAGTCGAAATACTGAGGACTTGAGAGATATGGCAGGATTAGGTTCTGAGATTACGATAGATCCAATTTTGAAGGCAGATTGGTTATAAGAATTAGGAAAGACAGAAGGAGGGAGAGAGTTCCAGAGTCTGGAGGTAAATGGGAAAAAGCAGTCGCTGCATCGACCAATCCGCAAGCTACAAATCTCCACACAGTACCTATGTGACGAGGCCGCTTGGCGAGTGTTAAGCAGCCTCGGCAGTGGGGAAAAAATGCAACTCGCCAACTCATCACAACAGCAATGGATATAGTAGCGTTAGAAAAGAGAAAGGGATGATACCTTGCTGCGAAGAGAAAGAGAATCCAGATAGGAAGAAAGAAAAGGGTCATTAATGAGTATGATTGCCTTAGATTCAACCCTATCCATGATACAATTATATGAAGAAGCACCCCAGATGTCCGAGCAGTATTCTCAGCAGGGATGGATAAGACCATTGATTTTAAGTAACTGTAAAAAGAAAAAGTAATGACGAAAATGAAAGAGAGCCCCAAAATTTTTGGATGAATTTTTCGAAATCTGGATAATGTGATTCCTCCAAGACAAGTTAGAGGCTATCTGGAGTCCTAATATATTAATAGAATAAGAGGGTAAATTTCGAAGACAACAGGAATTTTAGGAGGAGAAGAAGACAAAGGGATAGCCAGAAACGGTTTTTGTTATATGCCGTAGAAAGAATTCTATCAGTCTTCCCACATAGATAAAGTATGCAAAAAGGTTACAGGAACATTAATGTACTTATCACGTATAAAAGACAATTTTGAGACTACCACTCGAATAACTATTGTTGTATCTCTAGCCCTAAGTCACATTAATTACTGCACAACTGTTTGGGGAGCTATCACTAAGACTCATATAAAAAGAATACAGAAGCTTATTAATTTTGCAGCTCGAGTTGCCCTGAGAGGAATAAGAAAATATGACCACATCACACCAGCTCTCAATAAACTTGGGTGGCTGCGGGCAGAAAACAAGGTCGCTTATGCTATTTATGTTTTTGTATTCAAAATTTTGGACCATCATTATCCTAGCTGGTTATTTGATTTAAAAACAGTCAGGGATATAAGGGGAACCAACAAGACAGAGCAGTGAGCTCTTTATTCACAGAACAAACACAGAAGCAGGTTCAAAGATGATCACTATCAAAGGGCCAACACTCTGGAATAATATTCCAGAGCATCTTAAAAATGCATCCTCCTTCACAGCTTTCAAAGGCAAACTATATAGTTTTCTTTTGGACAAATAGTTGCTGCTCATTAAGAACTAATTATTCTCATTGTAAGGAAAACAAATATGGAAATGATGCCGATAGTAACGATCCTGTATCTAGTGTCATACTTACTACTTTATTATTAACATTATTGTTAACATTTTTATTACAGCATTATTATTTTCTATGAAAGCTACATTTAATTTAACTATATGTATTACCCTCTTATTTATTAGTTTAATTACATGTCTACTTATAAGTTACTATTAATGTTGAATAACCATTGTACAAAATGGAAATATATGTTTGTTTGTTTGTTTGTTTGTAATGCAAGACTGATTATGAGTAGCAGATGAAGGTTGTGAAGAAAAGGCAGAGGAAAAATTAAGGGCATAATTGTCGGCAAAGGCGTGGAGAAGAGAGGAGAATAGGGAATGAAGAATATCGTTGATGAAGAGAAGGAACAGAGTAGGTGAAAGAACAGAGCCCTGTGGAACACCACTGGTAACTAAAAATGAACTAGATGTTGCACCACCAACAACCACAGATATAAAACGGCCAACAAGAAAACTGGAAATCAGAGAACAGGGACAAGGGGTAAAGCCATAAGCAGAGAGTTTGGCCAGCAGAGCCTTGTGCCAGACTCTGTTAAAACCCTTGAAGATTTCAAGGGCGACGACAAAGGATTCCCAATAGTTCCTCAGAGAAACTGACCATACATGAGTAAGTTAGGACAGGAGGACACCAATGGATCTTGCCTTGCGGAAGCCGTACTGGTGATCGGAGATAAGCGAGTTAGATTAAAGACGTTTCAACTAGTGAAAATTGAGCAAAGTTTAGAACACTTTAGGGATAGAAAAGATTAGGGCAATAGGTTAGTAGTTTGAAGGAATAGAGCTGTCACCCTTCTTAGGAACAGGTTGCAGTATAACATGTTTCCAAGATGAATGAGAGATACTGGTTGAAAAAATAAGGAGAAAAAGATGGCAAAGTATGGAGCCAGTTCATCTGCAACTTCTTAAGGAACCTTGCAGGGATACCATCAAGGCCAGATGCTTTGTTTATCTTTAGCAAGAACCTTATAAACTTTGCTTGATGAAAGGAAAGCTTGAGATACAGAAGTTTTTGGAGAGGTTTATGGCTAAGAACCAGAAACATTTATTAGTGGGAAAAGAGTTAAGGTCATCAACTTTCCTTCCTATAAAGGAAACTTTAGACCATCAAATTTGAACAGTACAGCGATTCCTAGCTAGAGGAGAAGCTTGGTACGACTGGTGTGCTTAGTCCCTGACCTGAATAGCCATGGAGCAGGCACTGTCAAACCAAGGAGGGGGAAAAAAGTTTTCATTGAGGGGGAATGAATGCCCCCATTTCCGATGATCTTGGCAACTTTTTGGGCTACCTGAGCAGGGATGCGAGACCAAAAGCAGTAGTCATACCACGTTAACGCAAATCTTCACGTTGGTTACACTCAAAGTCCCAAAGGTGGCTATGAATAGGAGGAACTGATGGAGGGGGAGCGAAAATGGATGAGATTGAGATCATAGAGTGGTCAGATTTACCAAGAGGCTAAAGCACAGAATATGAGTAGTGTGATGAACTAAAAGTAAGAAATGGACCGAGAGTGTTGGCTGCATGTTTGTGTCGCTCGAGAACACGAGTAGAATGTTTGATAATCTGCTCCAGATAGTGAGTAATAGAGAAAGCATGGGTCTCACTTCCTCTCACATCAGTGTGAGAAGAAGTAAGCCACTCGCTGTGGTGTACATTGAAGTCCCTAATATAGGGGATGTGGGTGAGAAGATAGTAAGGACTCAGAGCAAGAGGACAGATATTCAAAGAAAGACACTAACTCAGTGGAGTTTGGAGAATAGTAGCAGAAGAAAAGGATATAGTGGTAGTGGAGAGATAGATCTTTAACCAGAGAACATCAAGCTCCAGATTCAAGGTCTATGAGCCTTGCAACAGGAGTGTTAGTGTTGCAGTAGGCACAGACCCCACCTTTGGAATGGAAACGAGAATACAGGTTACAGTGAGAAATTTGAAATGGGTCAGTGGAAGCATGGCTACACAGCTGGGTATCAGAGAAAAGGAGTTTAGGGAGGGATGTACCCAATTGCTGTTCCACAGATGAAAGATTAAAGTTCAGACCACGAATGTTAGATAAGTGAAAAGTGAAAAAAGTAGATCTATCAGGAGGTGAAAGGTTAAGGGTAGAACCATTGCTACCACCAAGTGTGTCTACCCTCACGCCAATGGTGGAGTCAACAAGATCCCCGGAGATTCTTAGCAATCCCTCTATGCCGTTTACTGGGGGCCATAAGCTGTGGACCTTCCATAAAAATAGCAAAAATGAGGAAAAAGAGAGCAAAAAGAAACAGATATGGGGAGTGTTGATGCTTGTCAAATGAAATGGGATAGAAAGAGGTGTGTTACGAATACGCCAGAATATTCGGTGTAGATGTAGGCATAAGGAAAGAACCGTGCCTTAAGGAAGACTCAACCTGGAGCTGTCTGGACCAGTTCTAGTTGAATTAGTAATATCTTCAGTCGTAGTATTTCAACGGATAGCTGGTGCCATGGCCAGCCTATTAATCAATCAATTGAAAGAGTTTTTTCGTCTAGGTAGATAATTTCAGTATTTTCAAGAATAATACTGGTGTAGGTAATAAGAATTGTGTTTATGTACACAATTGCTTTCCTTTGGCCCCATTTATGGATATAACTAAATCTAGGCAGGTATGGATTTGCAAGTATTAGAATTGCTGCCCTCCCCCCCACACACGCACGCACACACACACACACACACACACACACACACACACACACACTAAAGCTTAAGTTCTGAAACCAAGGCACTAAAATACAGAGAGCAAGAAATAAAAAAAACACATACAGATATACATACACACGTGAATTCTGAAACCAGCTTACCAACATATACAAAGAACAACACACAGAAACAAACAATCACACATACACACGTCATTTGAAGCTCTAAATTTAAACGACACACACTAACATATCTGAATTGGAATAGACACATATTCAACACGCTGAATCAATGTATGCAGAATTGCAGAAGTAAGCTGAAATTCTTAATGCTTACAGCTGTTGCTTAGAGTCTCTTAATATGCTGGTCAAAGATGACCTCCAGCGGGGGCTGTGAACAGACCTTTCAAGAATTACAGAATAAGTATTGCATTGATCTCTTCCTTTTTAAAGCTTAAACTTGCATATAACATAAAATTGAAAGGCTGTCAGAAGACTGTTAGAATTCTTTCTACGGCATATAACAAAAACCAAAGTTAAACGACAGCTTTGAAACTGATAGAATTCTCTCTCTCTCTCTCTCTCTCTCTCTCTCTCTCTCTCTCTCTCTCTCTCTCTCTCTCTCTCTCTCTCTCTCTCTCTCTCATGTAGCTAGAGCTTCCTCTATATTATGAATACCCTTTGCAGTAACCTTGTGCACGAAACCGCTTCCAGGTATCAGTAACCAAGAAGGTATTGATAATAGTAACATAAATATTTAAGAAAAAATGGAGAAATGTAAAAAAAAAAAAAAAAGAATTTTGATATGTTTTTCTTTAGTTTTATGTGTCATAGTTACTCTCAATTCGAGTAGGGGAAGAAGGCAGACATGCTGGAGCTATAAAGGGGATAAAGGTTGAATCCCCTTCCTAACGCCCCGCAGCGTGATCGAAGCCGCGTTAGGCACACTCGTCACTTCCCAACTCGCGTGTTCTACCACTAAGTTACAGCGGCCACCCAAAGAAAAATTCATATATTTGATGTGCATTCACAAAATAAGTAATAACTACGTATAAATATTAAACTGAGATAACAATAGGTATATTTTAGGTATGACTATACATTGTAGTGAGTAATCTAAAAAAATAATAAAAATTCTATGGTTCCAAAAAATTAAGAGTATTAAAGGAAAATATATTGATAGACTGTAGAAGACCAGTACCTATGGTTAAGTCAGCATATTCATTTATATACAGATTTCTATTTCATGCCCATATTCCTAACTTAATATTTTCAAGACTCTGAAGAGTGAATAATGTATATGGAGGCTATATGACAATTCCGTTGTTGGTCCAAGATAAAGACTGTAGGAATAACAAGAGAATAAAAGAAAGAAATAACGAAGTGACAGAATGGAAGAATGAAAGTTACAAAGACCACGTCCTATATGATTACTAATTACTCTTATACATGCCTGTTACTTGACACGAGAAAGTTGCATAAGAGATTTCACCCGAGCAAGGTTGAGAAGAGTGAAATACTAAAGACCTCCAAAAGAGTATTTCACCATATAAATGGCAGAAGATTCATCATAAAACTCCTTTCCAGAAGCAAAAAAGTAGCCGAAAAACAATCCTCCACAAGTTGGAAATGGGCAAGGCAACACGCCATCGGAGCACAGAAGGAGGTAGGGAACACGCCGTCTAGCACAGAAGAAGGTAGAGAACACGCCGTCTTCTCTCCGGTGGGTCTCTGGCACACACGGTATCGCCAAGTTCTCGCCCTTGTTCGCTCACACCCCCTCCAGGGGAAGACCCTTGTCGCCTGTCGGAACATTCGGCCTCAGGATTTTTATTTGAAAATCATGCACGGCGTCTGGATGGTCGTCCCGAGGTCAGGTTTCCAACTATGGAATGCATAGAAGGGGTTCTGGCATTGTGAATGTTGGTTTTAAATCTATTTCTTCTTCTCGAATGACACACAAAGAGTTATAATCAGTGATTCATCATCAAGGCAACAGATTTAAGATTATTGTCACGTGTTCTTTAGTACCTGCAATGGCTTGCAGAACACTATTAATACTTTTACAAATACTATGAATACTTTTACATTCCATATAAAGGCTTTTAAAACTGGAAAATACTTGACTATAGCATGAGTCATAAGAAAGGTTATGCACGCCAGGAAATATTATCTACAAGTATTGAGAAAAATAATAATATGCAGTATATTCATATATCTAGGAGTCTTAATTGGGCAACATTCATACAGACAATGGCTAGTTAAAAAGAAGAAATGCAACCAAGACATACTATTTTCAAGCATGGTGCTTAAAATAAGAAAAATATAACATATTTATACATTTAAGAGCCTAAATTCATGCAACTTTCATGCAGAGAATGGTCAGTTGAAAATCAGAGATATAACTGAAGTCAGACGGGCGTAAAGATTACTCTGATCGAAAATCACTGACAAAATAGAAAGAGAAGATGGAGAATAAAGGATATTAAAAAGAAGAAAAAGAAGAGAAGAAGGAGAAAAACGACGATTGAGATGGAGGGGAATTAAGAAGAAGAAAAGAATGAAAAAAAAATGATGTAGGAGAAAAAAGAAAAGAAAAATAAACTCTAGACTTCCAACAATATCTTGTACCCTTACATATAAATATTGGTGAGAACTTTGAAACATACATTAACCAGGCAACACAGGAAGAATTATATATATATATATATATATATATATATATATATATATATATATATATATATATATATATATATAATAATATATATATATATATATATATATATATATATATATATATATATATATATATATATATATATATATATATATATATATATATATATATATATATATATATATATATGTATATATATATATATATATATATATATATATATATATATATATATATATATATATATATATATATATATATATATATATATATATATATATATATATATATATATATATATATATATATATATATATATATATAGATTGAAGAGCATGAAAATTAATTCTTGCATACACAGTCCACAGATTTCAAGTCGACACTTTAAAAAAAATAAAAATATTATTTCCAATTTTACATTGGTTCTTATTAAATAAGCTTAAATGATACAAGAAAAAATGGAAAGAATAATACATTGGTAAAATAATAATAATAATAATAATAATAATAATAATAATAATAATAATAATAATAATAATAATAATAATAATAATAATAATAATAATAACAATAATAAAAATAATAATAATAATATTAATAAAAATAATAATAATAATAATAAAAATAATAATAATAATAATAATAAGAATAATAATAATAATAATAATAATAATAATAATAATAATAATAATAATAATAATAATAATAATAATAATAATAATAATATTCTCCGTCATAAACTATATACACTGGGTATTGTTAGTTAAGCTTAAACGATACAAAAATATAAAATATATAAGTAAATGCTAGAATAAGGAATCAAAGATTATTGCACACTTACAAATAAACAGAAAAAATACATAGACAGTGAAAATGCAAAAAGAGGAAAGTAAGAACATTAAGTGATACTGAAGAAAAGGAGACAAAAATATCATAAGTTTCATGTAATAAATGCAGCTGGATGGATTTTGTAATTAGTTTAGATTATATGAATTCGTACCCACCGGGGAAGCAAGACAGCTGTACTCGGCGTCAGCCCCGAGCCCGAAACAATGGAGATGGATGGCGTCAGGAAGGGCACCTGATCATAAAACTTGATGCCAAAACTAGCACTAGTCTTCAAAAGGCTAGTGAGAAACAGAAACCCAAGAAGTCCGGTGGAAAAGCTACTATCTAAAGAGAATAAGAAACTGTGTGATTACCTAATTGTGATTACCTAATTGTGTTTACGGGAAAGAGCCCAAAGCTCGTATCTTCCCGTCTCCTGATCGGTTCCATTTTAAGACTTAGTGATACTTATCATACCTGTCCTTAAAACTATGGATTGAGATAGCATTAACTACCTCCTCGCTTAGCGAATTCCAATTATCAACTACTCTTACACTGAAAAAGTATTTCCTTACATCCTGCAAACAAGTTTTCTTACGAAGCTTCAAACTATGACCTCTAGTTCTAGAGCCAGCCATATCGAAATATCGATCCCTATCCACTCTATCATAACCATGAAGGAATTTAAAGACTGTCACCATATCCCCCCTTACTCTTCTAGCTTCGAGTGATGGCAAGTCTAATTCCCTCAGCCTCTCATCATAACCGAGATTGCGTATTTCTGGCACCAGTTTCGTGGCATGTCTTTGAACTTTTTCAAGCTTAGCTATGTGCTTTTTCAAGTGCGGATTCCAAAAGGGGGCTGCATATTCGAGTTTTGGCCTCACATAGGTTACATAAATATTTCTGAACATTTCCTTGTCCATGTGCCTGAAGGCTACCCTTACATTTGATAAGAATGCATATGCTGCCCTTACTACGCCATTTATATGTATTTCTGGAGACAAATCTGCCAGTATGTTTACTCCTAGATCTCTCTCATTTTCTGTCTCTTGAAGTTGTATTCCAGCCACCGAGTAGTCAAGCTTGGGCCTTCTTGCACTTGTACCCATTCTCATTACCTTACATTTTGAGGTATTGAATTTCATTAGCCACTTTTCTGACCACTCATGCAGATTATTTAGATCCTCCTGAAGTTCTCTACCATTGTTCTCGTTTTTTACTTTCTTCACAATCTTTGCATCATCTGCAAACATATTCATGAATGAATTTACAGACTCTGGTAGGTCATTTACATATACAAGGAACAAAAGTGGCCCTAAAACTGAACCCTGTGGAACTCCACTACTAACTCTTCTCCATTCAGACACTGAGTGTCTTACTCTAACCCTCTGTTCCCTTCCTTCTAAGTAAGTTTTTATCCATTCCAAGACATTTCCACCTATTCTAGCCATTGATTGCAGCTTCCTAATAAGTCTCCCATGTGGAACAGTGTCAAACGCTTTCTGGAAATCTAGGAATATGCAATCTGCCCAGCCCTCTCTTTCCTGTAAGATTTGGCTTACCTCATCATAAAATTCTAATAAGTTTGTTACTGTTGATCTTCCTTCTCTGAAGCCATGTTGCCTCACTGACAAAAAGTTGAAGGATTCCAAGTGAAGAGAGATATGTTTCCTTAGTAGTTTCTCCATAAGTTTGCAAACTATGCTGGTCAAGGAAACTGGTCTATAGTTCAGAGCCGTATCCCTCCTTCCCTTTTTGAAGATAGGTATCACATTTGCTTGTTTCCAGCATCTTGGAATCTCCCCCGACTCCAGTGACTCCTTAAATATGATACTTAGTGCCACTGATATTGTGTTTGCGCATTTTTTAAGCACATGAGGGGATATGTCATCAGGACCTGTAGCTTTATGAACATCTAAATCCATCAGCGCTTTGCATACCTCTGTGGCTGTAAGGTTGATGTTCTCTAATACCGGCCCTTGAGCTTCTATCACTGCAATCTGAGGGGGTGGGGTATTTTCTACTGTAAATACTGACTGAAACTCCTTGTTCAATTCTTTGCAGATCTCTTCGTCCGTCTCAGTGATGCTTCCATCCGCTCTCTTTAGCCTTAAAACCTGTTCTTTTACCTTCAGTTTTCCTCTGTGTGTGTGTGTGTGTGTGTGTGTGTGTGTGTGTGTGTGTGTGTGTGTGTGTGTGTGTGTGTGTGTGTGTGTGCGTGTGTGTGTGTGTGTTGTGTGTTCGAAGCAGAGCTTTGAAGATACTGTTCCAACATTGATTCCCCACATCTATTTGTGCACTAACTGACCCAGCTAAGTGCAAGAAAAATTGTCCAAACAAAGAACGATTTACACTCCCTCCCATACCCCAAAAGAATGTTTTGGAAAAGAGATGCTATATAAGCCATTACAGGACGTTGAAGTCGGGACTTCCTAGGTGAAAGCGAGGCACTAATTCACTGAACTGGCAAAGACTGATCCACGAGTCAAACCATTTAAATATTCAAGACATTATGGAAAGGGTGGATAATATTCCGACAGCTGGCTGGAATACTGAGAGAAGTCAAATTCTAATGAATCACATATCTCCAAAATTCTTTCTAGTATTTTGAAGGAAGAAGAAAACGAGTAAGGAAAAATGGTGAATCCCAAAGAAAAGTACATAAATACATACACATGGTCTCATTTCCCCTTGTAAGGGGGGTGGCCGAGCCAAGAAACACGAATTCACCATGATCCACTCATACCTCAACCACACCCTGAGGGACGGGGTAGAATACTTCATCCGTGTTCCCCTGTGTGTCGTACAAGTAGACTAAATGGGGCGGAGCGGGGGGACTGGGTATCCCCTCCTCTGTATTTGTCATCCTACGTGTGGCCAAATGACCAAAGAAAAGTAGAATGGGAAAAAAAGAAAAAAAAGAAAGATAACTAACGAAGATATAAAGTATTTTAATCTTCTTGATGTTTGTTTTTGTTTGTTTGTTTGTCCTAGCATCCAATTTAATTTTCTAACAACAACAAAATTCGCTAAATCGCCAAAAAAAAAAAAAAAACTGCAATAATGATAGTATAAAATATAAAAAAAATTTATAAAGTAGAGATAGCCGGAATGGGACGCTTAAGCCATGCCGTCTAGGCGCCATCCATTTTGTAAAGATAGTTAGGTTAGGTTAAGTTTTCAAATTATAAAAACTTCTTAACGCCAGAAAAATGAGTTGTCGCTAAAACAGGCTTAGCACCCAAACGACCGGCGCCAAAACGAGTGCGTCGAAATGTACCAAGCCCCTTACGGCGATATATTCGCTTAGATGCAATATTGAATTTTGTAAATTTTGTATGATCTATCCAAGCACTGATATTATGAAGGTAAACCTCAAAATCACCATCCCACTGGATAAAGTAAGCGAGAAGGAGAAATATTGCACAAATGTAATATGCATATATTAGAACGTAATAATAATAATAATAATAATAATAATAATAATAATAATAATAATAATAATAATAATAATAATAATAATAATAATAATAATAATAATAATAATAATAATAATAATAATAATAATAATAATCTATCCATTACCAAATCCATATTCCCCCTTATATGGAGGTGCCTGAATCAAAGAAAATACTTTGACTTTTTGTGGGAAGTACATAAAGAGGAGGGGATTGCCAGTCCCCTCGCTCCGCCCCAATTAGTCAACTTTTACGATACGCAGGGGAACACGGAGGAAGTATTTAATCCAGTTCACACTCAAGCTCGGATCAATCAAGCGGGCTAATAAGAGCGTAAGTGCGAGACAGTGACTCTATAAGAACGTGGGAAAAGTTGCTACCGAAGAAAAAAGATTCCCCATAAAGGTATATTCCCTACATAGAAGACTCTCGGGGGGGGGGGAAGTTTCTTATACATTTCAAATGCGAAGTAAGGTTTATTTACAGAGACAATCAGAACCGGAGATGGCGTCTTCAAAAACAACAGATCTTCGATTTAGCAAGAATATGGATCAACATCATTAGCATAAAAGTTTCTGGAATGAAAAGACTCTTCCATCTACGAAGAAATGAGTTGATTAACACACTCCATCACGAATTAAAAAAATGTCTTTGGACGCCTTCAAACACATCAAATCTTCGGATATAGCAAGAATCTGGATCAACATCATTAGCATAAAAGTTTCTGGAATGAAAAGAGTCTTCAATCCACCAAGAAATGAGTTGATTAACAAACTCCCATCACGAATTTAAAAAATGTCTTTGGACGCCTTCAAACACATCAAATCTTCGGATATAGCAAGAATCTCGATCAACATCATGGGCATAACATTTTCTGGAATGAAAAGAGTCTTCCTTCCACCAAGAAATGAGTTGATTAATACACTCCATCACGAATTTAAAAAATGTCTTTCGACGTCCTCAACCACATCAATTCTTTGGATATAGCAAGAATCTGGATCAACATCATGGGCATAACATATTCTGGAATGAAAAGAGTCTTCCTTCCACCAAGAAATGAGTTGATTAACAAACTCCCATCACGAATTTAAAAAATGTCTTTGGACGTCTTCGAACACATCAAATCTTCGGATATAGCAAGAATCTGGATCAACATCATGGACATAACATTTTCTGGAATGAAAAGAGTCTTCCTTCCACCAAGAAATGAGTTGATTAATACACTCCATCACGAATTTAAAAAATGTCTTTGGACGTCCTCAAACACATCAATTCTTTGGATATAGCAAGAATCTGGATCAACATCATGGGCATAACATATTCTGGAATGAAAAGAGTCTTCCTTCCACCAAGAAATGAGTTGATTAACACACTCCATCACGAATTAAAAAAATGTCTTTGGACGCCTTCAAACACATCAAATCTTCGGATATAGCAAGAATCTGGATCAACATCAATAGCATAAAAGTTTCTGGAATGAAAAGAGTCTTCAATCCACCAAGAAATGAGTTGATTAACAAACTCCCATCACGAATTTAAAAAATGTCTTTGGACGCCTTCAAACACATCAAATCTTCGGATATAGCAAGAATCTGGATCAACATCATGGGCATAACATTTTCTGGAATGAAAAGTCTTCCTTCCACCAAGAAATGAGTTGATTAATACACTCCATCACGAATTTAAAAAATGTCTTTGGACTTCCTCAAACACATCAATTCTTTGGATATAGCAAGAATCTGGATCAACATCATGGGCATAACATTTTCTGGAATGAAAAGAGTCTTCCTTCCAACAAGAAATGAGTTGATTAACACACTCTATCACGAATTAAAAAAATGTCTTTGGACGCCTTCAAACACATCAAATCTTCGGATATAACAAGAATCTGGATCAACATCATTAGCATAAAAGTTTCTGGAATGAAAAGAGCCTTCAATCCACCAAGAAATGAGTTGATTAACAAACTCCCATCACGAATTTAAAAAATGTCTTTGGACGCCTTCAAACACATCAAATCTTCGGATATAGCAAGAATCTGGATCAACATCATGGGCATAACATTTTCTGGAATGAAAAGAGTCTTCCTTCCACCAAGAAATGAGTTGATTAATACACTCCATCACGAATTTAAAAAATGTCTTTGGACGTCCTCAAACACATCAATTCTTTGGATATAGCAAGAATCTGGATCAACATCATGGGCATAACATATTCTGGAATGAAAAGAATCTTCCTTCCACCAAGAAATGAGTTGATTAACACACTCCATCACGAATTAAAAAAATGTCTTTGGACGCCTTCAAACACATCAAATCTTCGGATATAGCAAGAATCTGGATCAACATCATTAGCATAAAAGTTTCTGGAATGAAAAGAGTCTTCAATCCACCAAGAAATGAGTTGATTAACAAACTCCCATCACGAATTTAAAAAATGTCTTTGGACGCCTTCAAACACATCAAATCTTCGGATATAACAAGAATCTGGATCAACATCATGGGCATAACATTTTCTGGAATGCAAAGAGTCTTCCTTCCACCAAGAAATGAGTTGATTAATACACTCCATCACGAATTTTAAAAATGTCTCTGGACGTCCTCAAACATATCAATTCTTTGGATATAGCAAGAATCTGGATCAACATCATGGGCATAACATATTCTGGAATGAAAAGAGTCTTCCTTCCACCAAGAAATGAGTTGATTAACACACTCCATCAAGAATTTAAAAAATGTCTTTGGACGTCTTCGAACACATCAAATCTTCGGATATAGCAAGAATCTCGATCAACATCATGGGCATAACATTTTCTGGAATGAAAAGAGTCTTCCTTCCACCAAGAAATGAGTTGATTAATACACTCCATCACGAATTTAAAAAATGTCTTTCGACGTCCTCAAAAGCATCAATTCTTTGGATATAGCAAGAATCTGGATCAACATCATGGGCATAACATTTTCTGGAATGAAAAGAGTCTTCCTTCCACCAAGAAATGAGCTGATTAATACACTCCATCACGAATTAAAAAAATGTCTTTGGACGCCTTCAAACACATCAAATCTTCGGATATAACAAGAATCTGGATCAACATCATGGGCATAAAAGTTTCTGGAATGAAAAGAGTCTTCAATCCACCAAGAAATGAGTTGATTAACAAACTCAAATCACGAATTTAAAAAATGTCTTTGGACGCCTTCAAACACATCAAATCTTCGGATATAGCAAGAATCTGGATCAACATCATGGGCATAACATTTTCTGGAATGAAAAGAGTCTTCCTTCCACCAAGAAATGAGTTGATTAATACACTCCATCACGAATTTAAAAAATGTCTTTGGACGTCCTCAAACACATCAATTCTTTGGATATAGCAAGAATCTGGATCAACATCATGGGCATAACATATTCTGGAATGAAAAGAGTCTTCTTTCCACCAAGAAATGAGTTGATTAATACACTCCATCACGAATTTAAAAAATGTCTTTGGACGTCTTCGAACACATCAAATCTTCGGATATAGCAAGAATCTGGATCAACATCATGGGCATAACATTTTCTGGAATGAAAAGAGTCTTCCTTCCACCAAGAAATGAGTTGATTAACAAACTCCCATCACGAATTTAAAAAATATCTTTGGACGCCTTCAAACACATCAAATCTTCGGATATAGCAAGAATCTGGATCAACATCATTAGCATAAAAGTTTCTGGAATGAAAAGAGTCTTCAATCCACCAAGAAATGAGCTGATTAACAAACTCCCATCACGAATTTAAAAAATGTCTTTGGATGCCTTCAAACACATCAAATCTTCGGATATAGCAAGAATCTCGATCAACATCATGGGCATAACATTTTCTGGAATGAAAAGAGTCTTCCTTCCACCAAGAAATGAGTTGATTAATACACTCCATCACGAATTTAAAAAATGTCTTTCGACGTCCTCAACCACATCAATTCTTTGGATATAGCAAGAATCTGGATCAACATCATGGGCATAACATATTCTGGAATGAAAAGAGTCTTCCTTCCACCAAGAAATGAGTTGATTAACAAACTCCCATCACGAATTTAAAAAAATGTCTTTGGACGTCTTCGAACACATCAAATCTTCGGATATAGCAAGAATCTGGATCAACATCATGGACATAACATTTTCTGGAATGAAAAGAGTCTTCCTTCCACCAAGAAATGAGTTGATTAATACACTCCATCACGAATTTAAAAAATGTCTTTGGACGTCCTCAAACACATCAATTCTTTGGATATAGCAGGAATCTGGATCAACATCATGGGCATAACATATTCTGGAATGAAAAGAGTCTTCCTTCCACCAAGAAATGAGTTGATTAACACACTCCATCACGAATTAAAAAAATGTCTTTGGACGCCTTCAAACACATCAAATCTTCGGATATAGCAAGAATCTGGATCAACATCATTAGCATAAAAGTTTCTGGAATGAAAAGAGTCTTCAATCCACCAAGAAATGAGTTGATTAACAAACTCCCATCACGAATTTAAAAAATGTCTTTGGACGCCTTCAAACACATCAAATCTTCGGATATAGCAAGAATCTGGATCAACATCATGGGCATAACACTTTCTGGAATGAAAAGTCTTCCTTCCACCAAGAAATGAGTTGATTAATACACTCCATCACGAATTTAAAAAATGTCTTTGGACTTCCTCAAACACATCAATTCTTTGGATATAGCAAGAATCTGGATCAACATCATGGGCATAACATATTCTGGAATGAAAAGAGTCTTCCTTCCAACAAGAAATGAGTTGATTAACACACTCCATCACGAATTAAAAAAATGTCTTTGGACGCCTTCAAACACATCAAATCTTCGGATATAACAAGAATCTGGATCAACATCATTAGCATAAAAGTTTCTGGAATGAAAAGAGTCTTCAATCCACCAAGAAATGAGTTGATTAACAAACTCCCATCACGAATTTAAAAAATGTCTTTGGACGCCTTCAAACACATCAAATCTTCGGATATAGCAAGAATCTGGATCAACATCATGGGCATAACATTTTCTGGAATGAAAAGAGTCTTCCTTCCACCAAGAAATGAGTTGATTAATACACTCCATCACGAATTTAAAAAATGTCTTTGGACGTCCTCAAACACATCAATTCTTTGGATATAGCAAGAATCTGGATCAACATCATGGGCATAACATATTCTGGAATGAAAAGAATCTTCCTTCCACCAAGAAATGAGTTGATTAACACACTCCATCACGAATTAAAAAAATGTCTTTGGACGCCTTCAAACACATCAAATCTTCGGATATAGCAAGAATCTGGATCAACATCATTAGCATAAAAGTTTCTGGAATGAAAAGAGTCTTCAATCCACCAAGAAATGAGTTGATTAACAAACTCCCATCACGAATTTAAAAAATGTCTTTGGACGCCTTCAAACACATCAAATCTTCGGATATAACAAGAATCTGGATCAACATCATGGGCATAACATTTTCTGGAATGCAAAGAGTCTTCCTTCCACCAAGAAATGAGTTGATTAATACACTCCATCACGAATTTTAAAAATGTCTCTGGACGTCCTCAAACATATCAATTCTTTGGATATAGCAAGAATCTGGATCAACATCATGGGCATAACATATTCTGGAATGAAAAGAGTCTTCCTTCCACCAAGAAATGAGTTGATTAACACACTCCATCAAAAATTTAAAAAATGTCTTTGGACGTCTTCGAACACATCAAATCTTCGGATATAGCAAGAATCTCGATCAACATCATGGGCATAACATTTTCTGGAATGAAAAGAGTCTTCCTTCCACCAAGAAATGAGTTGATTAATACACTCCATCACGAATTTAAAAAATGTCTTTGGACGTCCTCAAAAGCATCAATTCTTTGGATATAGCAAGAATCTGGATCAACATCATGGGCATAACATTTTCTGGAATGAAAAGAGTCTTCCTTCCACCAAGAAATGAGCTGATTAATACACTCCATCACGAATTAAAAAAATGTCTTTGGACGCCTTCAAGCACATCAAATCTTCGGATATAACAAGAATCTGGATCAACATCATGGGCATAAAAGTTTCTGGAATGAAAAGAGTCTTCAATCCACCAAGAAATGAGTTGATTAACAAACTCCCATCACGAATTTAAAAAATGTCTTTGGACGCCTTCAAACACATCAAATCTTCGGATATAGCAAGAATCTGGATCAACATCATGGGCATAACATTTTCTGGAATGAAAAGAGTCTTCCTTCCACCAAGAAATGAGTTGATTAATACACTCCATCACGAATTTAAAAAATGTCTTTGGACGTCCTCAAACACATCAATTCTTTGGATATAGCAAGAATCTGGATCAACATCATGGGCATAACATATTCTGGAATGAAAAGAGTCTTCCTTCCACCAAGAAATGAGTTGATTAATACACTCCATCACGAATTTAAAAAATGTCTTTGGACGTCTTCGAACACATCAAATCTTCGGATATAGCAAGAATCTGGATCAACATCATGGGCATAACATTTTCTGGAATGAAAAGAGTCTTCCTTCCACCAAGAAATGAGTTGATTAACAAACTCCCATCACGAATTTAAAAAATATCTTTGGACGCCTTCAAACACATCAAATCTTCGGATATAGCAAGAATCTGGATCAACATCATTAGCATAAAAGTTTCTGGAATGAAAAGAGTCTTCAATCCACCAAGAAATGAGCTGATTAACAAACTCCCATCACGAATTTAAAAAATGTCTTTGGATGCCTTCAAACACATCAAATCTTCGGATATAACAAGAATCTGGATCAACATCATGGGCATAACATTTTCTGGAATGCAAAGAGTCTTCCTTCCACCAAGAAATGAGTTGATTAATACACTCCATCACGAATTTTAAAAATGTCTCTGGACGTCCTCAAACATATCAATTCTTTGGATATAGCAAGAATCTGGATCAACATCATGGGCATAACATATTCTGGAATGAAAAGAGTCTTCCTTCCACCAAGAAATGAGTTGATTAACACACTCCATCACGAATTTAAAAAATGTCTTTGGACGTCTTCGAACACATCAAATCTTCGGATATAGCAAGAATCTGGATCAACATCATGGGCATAACATATTCTGGAATGAAAAGAGTCTTCCTTCCACCAAGAAATGAGTTGATTAACACACTCCATCACGAATTTAAAAAATGTCTTTGGACGTCTTCGAACACATCAAATCTTCGGATATAGCAAGAATCTGGATCAACATCATGGGCATAACATTTTCTGGAATGAAAAGAGTCTTCCTTCCACCAAGAAATGAGTTGATTAATACACTCAATCACGAATTTAAAAAATGTCTTTGGACGTCCTCAAAAGCATCAAATCTTCGGATATAGCAAGAATCTGGATCAACATCATGGGCATAACATTTTCTGGAATGAAAAGAGTCTTCCTTCCACCAAGAAATGAGCTGATTAATACACTCCATCACGAATTAAAAAAATGTCTTTGGACGCCTTCAAACACATCAAATCTTCGGATATAACAAGAATCTGGATCAACATCATGGGCATAAAAGTTTCTGGAATGAAAAGAGTCTTCAATCCACCAAGAAATGAGTTGATTAACAAACTCCCATCACGAATTTAAAAAATGTCTTTGGACGCCTTCAAACACATCAAATCTTCGGATATAGCAAGAATCTCGATCAACATCATGGGCATAACATTTTCTGGAATGAAAAGAGTCTTCCTTCCACCAAGAAATGAGTTGATTAATACACTCCATCACGAATTTAAAAAATTTCTTTGGACGTCCTCAAACACATCAATTCTTTGGCTATAGCAAGAATCTGGATCAACATCATGGGCATAACATATTCTGGAATGAAAAGAGTCTTCCTTCCACCAAGAAATGAGTTGATTAACACACTCCATCACGAATTTAAAAAATGTCTTTGGACGTCTTCGAACACATCAAATCTTCGGATATAGCAAGAATCTGGATCAACATCATGGGCATAACATATTCTGGAATGAAAAGAGTCTTCCTTCCACCAAGAAATGAGTTGATTAACACACTCCATCACGAATTTAAAAAATGTCTTTGGACGTCTTCGAACACATCAAATCTTCGGATATAGCAAGAATCTGGATCAACATCATGGGCATAACATTTTCTGGAATGAAAAGAGTCTTCCTTCCACCAAGAAATGAGTTGATTAATACACTCCATCACGAATTTAAAAAATGTCTTTGGACGTCCTCAAAAGCATCAATTCTTTGGATATAGCAAGAATCTGGATCAACATCATGGGCATAACATTTTCTGGAATGAAAAGAGTCTTCCTTCCACCAAGAAATGAGCTGATTAATACACTCCATCACGAATTAAAAAAATGTCTTTGGACGCCTTCAAACACATCAAATCTTCGGATATAACAAGAATCTGGATCAACATCATGGGCATAAAAGTTTCTGGAATGAAAAGAGTCTTCAATCCACCAAGAAATGAGTTGATTAACAAACTCCCATCACGAATTTAAAAAATGTCTTTGGACGCCTTCAAACACATCAAATCTTCGGATATAGCAAGAATCTGGATCAACATCATGGGCATAACATTTTCTGGAATGAAAAGAGTCTTCCTTCCACCAAGAAATGAGTTGATTAATACACTCCATCACGAATTTAAAAAATGTCTTTGGACGTCCTCAAACACATCAATTCTTTGGATATAGCAAGAATCTGGATCAACATCATGGGCATAACATATTCTGGAATGAAAAGAGTCTTCCTTCCACCAAGAAATGAGTTGATTAACACACTCCATCACGAATTTAAAAAATGTCTTTGGACGTCTTCGAACACATCAAATCTTCGGATACAGCAAGAATCTGGATCAACATCATGGGCATAACATTTTCTGGAATGAAAAGAGTTTTCCTTCCACCAAAAAATGAGTTGATTAACACACTCCATTACGAATTAAAAAAAAATGTCTTTGGACGTCTTCAAAAACAACAGATCTTCGGATATAGCAAGAATCTGGATCAACATCATGGGCATAACATTTTCTG
The DNA here is from genome assembly GCA_037179515.1 of Halocaridina rubra. Lineage (NCBI taxonomy): Eukaryota > Metazoa > Arthropoda > Malacostraca > Decapoda > Atyidae > Halocaridina > Halocaridina rubra. The sequence continues at coordinate 124,211 of JAXCGZ010015142.1, forward strand.
GAATGAAAAGAGTCTATCTTGCACCACGAAATGAGTTGATGAACTCACTCCATCACGAATTAAAAAAATGTCTTTGGACGTCTTCAAAAACAACAGATCTTCGATTTAGCAAGAATCTGGCTCAACGCCACGGGCAAATCCACACATAGACCTCAGTTGATTAACACACCTTCCATCATAAATTTCAAAATTGTCTCCGGTTTAACAAGTTTTGTCTTTGAAGAAACTAAAAAATCGACTTTTGAAGTTTTGAAACTTCAATTTCTGGAATATTATAATAAAATAACATTTTAATGATTGGGATATTCATTTGTAAATAAAATATGGTCAATAGACTTCCAAAGGTCGATATTATTACGTCCTTGAAGCAGAGTACAATTTTGATCACAAGTCCCACTCAGTGAGCATTATTTCGTAACAGAAGTACCACTCAGTGAGCATTATTTCGCAATAGTTTTACATATAAACTAGTCAACTTGGATATGGTTCATCAGGTCTGAAGCTCACTGTCATATAAAAAGTGTGGGCAGCTAGTGAGGGAAGACCATGCAATCCCAGATCAGGGATATGCAATCCCAGGCAGGGGATAAGGTTGACTCTTGCTCTGCCCTTCCCTCGTAGACTGGCAGAAGTATCTGTTGGGGTAGGCCAAGATATCTTCTCCAGATGCGAGTGGAAGTAACTGTCCCCACTTCCTCAGGGGGCGGCCATGCTTCCCTTGGGTTCCACTGAGGCCTCGGTGGAACTAACCAAGGGATAGTATCCTCTTCCTGATGGAAGTGAGGATTAGGCGACTCCTCCCGAAACCTATAGGTGGCGGCCTGGGTTAAAGGAGGGGAAGCCGAAATAGTCTCTTGGCTATGGAGACGTGTGGAGGATTGGGAAGAGGCCCACCGCTGGCTAAACAAAAACCCAATCCGATGATACACTATCTCTCAATGCCCCAGCGGTGAGGTTCTTATAAAAGAACCGGTAAAGGCCTAAACAGCATTGATAGTGATTGAACGCTCACATAATCAGGTATTTCAATATAAAATACATAAAGATGTCGAGTTTCTAATATTTCTAAGGAAGCGTCGCTTAGGTTTTGGAGATGTATGTCTCCAGTCTTCAAAATATATTCCAGAAGTTCCACATTAGCTTCAGTCGTAAATGGTTCCTCTGGCTTACTTAATTTTCCATGAGGTGAATTAGCTGAAGTAACACCAATGTCCTCAACCCAAGTCATTGCTTGCCACAAAAGGTATAAACTAACGACGATGACAATGATGCGATTGCGTAAAGCTACATTTCTTCCTGATTTTTTATTATAATTCTCGAACAATATTGAGGAAACAGTGTTCATAATACGGTTTCCGACGACTGTCCTTAGATGCCAACGCGCAGAAAGTCCTGGTAAAACCTTACCGAGAATCCTGCGAATTTTGTATTGCTGGAGCATCTCGGCAGCAAGAAAACACTTTTCTCTCACGAACAGAGTTTTGTTTATTAGTAATTAAAAAAAAAAAAAAAGATTATAAAAAATGAATAACTGCATCCCTATACATTTTATATAGGGATGACCAATGCTAAATTAGATAAACTTTCTCATGCACTCTATTGTATCGTCACATAATTCTCCACAACATGAAGAATCTTAACTCTTGGTATATGAGATTAATTAATTTGCATATAATAATAATAATAATAATAATAATAATAATAATAATAATAATAATAATAATAATAATAATAATAATAATAATAATAATAATAATAATGCACGAACCAAACTGAAGTATTAATAATTGAATAAAAGTGAAAGGTCTCTCATGAAAAAGAAACAAGGAATAAAGGTGGCACAGAGCTTGATTCTATACCAACCATATAGGCGAGGACCAAGCCCCCCTCTTCAATCACGTGGAGTCACCGATTATCAGGTAATATCTGAATAATCAGTAGATCTATAGGAAATCACCGATCCTCCCAATGAATTGCCTAATTTAATCGGTAATGACATGAGACACAATTAAAAGAAATTTACCTTTCGATGAGACAGAGAGAAAGTGAGAGCGTGAATGCGCCATTCATCCAAGTGAGTAAGGTTACAATTTGATTCTGCATGCTAAGCATATATCAGAATTTGGTGCTATTTTAGTGTGCAGTCGATCTCGCTATTATTAGTCTGCTATAATCCAACCTAACCTAACAAGTTTAGGGTAGAATAGTCAGATTAGGTCAGGACGCTTTTATATCCTAACCTAACCTAACCTAACCTTCTTAGGTCAGGTTAGGGTACAACAGACTATAGATCTTATCGAAGCAGTAAGAATTTTCACAATGAAGATTGGGTACATTTCAGGGCCGGCTTTTTTTTTTAGCCGATAAAGCCATTTTGGTGACAACCTGTTTGGCGAAGGACGTTCCGGTGCTAAAATAAATCTGTATCTCGAAAACTTAACCTAACCTAACCAAACTACTCTTACAAAACGGATGGCGTCCAAACGGCCGTACCATACGTCACCGCCCAAAAGGCATTGTCTAATCATCCCATTCCGTCAATATGAGACCATCATTACTCATTTAAGAACTTGTCTCGCTTGGAGATGTACAGGTGGTACATTTTCAATTGGACTTTCATTGGTACGAGGATATGAGCTTACTACATTTATACCATCAGTGTAGTCGCCGTGGCTCAAGCGGTAGCGTCTGCGATTTTGAGGCGTCAGGTCGAGGGTTCGCGCCCCGTCACGGTCTGAGGTTAGCAAGGGGATATACTCAGGGTAACGATTACATCTGCCAAAATAAGTCCTTCGCAAGAAGGCAACCATCCTAGCCCTTGGTAGAAAAGGGAGTCCGCGACGTTAAACCGGAACAACAATTATACCATCAGTGTAAGAAGTAGCCTCGCCGAAAGATATAGGTGGCATATAACCAGTTGGAATATCAATGGTTTCTGCGGTTACTACCTATCTTCAAAGGCTACAAAATCATCTTGAGACGAAACCCAGGGTGCTTTAGGCAAGATCGAAAATACATCTTAAATAACTTGAAGAAAATATGATCGCACGTTGCAAGCCACTACACGTGTGTCAGAGCTTTGTTTAATAGCTGCTCGCAAGCAGCGGGCGCTGTCAAAGCTCTTTTAAAAGCGTTTTTAATGCGCTGACCATCTTGGCATTAGTACTACAATCACACACACATGCGCAGTATGTACTGTACGTGCATGGAGGCAAACATCGCAATGATACCTGCAATCATCCCCACATGACTTCAGTATTAATAAATATGATCGTTGCATTAATTGAATAAAACCATTAAGTGTATATTTATTTCTGATCCATTCTTAATTCGTGCGCGTGAGTGTGTGCATATGTGTGTGTGTGTGTGTATATATATATATATATATATATATATATATATATATATATATATATATATATATATATATATATATATATATATATATATATATATATATATATATATATATATATATATATATATTGCCAAAAATTATATATCATGATCTCAGAGCTACTATTCCACCATAGACTCCAAACACCTAATGGTGTATATGCCATGTGCAGTCTGGTATGGCAAAAACTACCTGCCACATGATAAGCGCCACAGTCTCCTTTCTTATTCCCTCGTGAAAAAAAAAAAGATCAAACCAACTCAAGGAGGTGAACTCAAGACCTTCTGGGTTGGGAACGAGGTGCAGTTACAACTGAACCACCGAAAACGCATCGGAATTTTGCTATTTTGAAGGTTTAGGAATATTTGCCGAAGAGCACAGGAAATTCTTAAACTAGAAGAGGAGAAAGATAAGGAAACAAGTAACGCAAGCTCCTCAACGAGTGGGTAAAAGTGGGTTTGGTATATTTTGGAGAGTACATTTTGGCGCCGGCTCTTTGGGCGCTATTCTCATGTTGGCAAACCCATTTGACGACGGGGGATTTGTCGCAGAGATTTTAATATTTTGAAAACCAAACCTAAGTATCTTTACAAACCGGTTAGCGCCAAAAAGGCATCGCCAAATCGCCCTCATACGGGCAAAAGTATAAGAAGGCAAAGACTGCGAAGAATACTTAAAATTCACATCACTGTCCTATATACGATAAACCTTGAGACATTTTACAAAATATTGTAGAGCGTCTAACCATTCCATCATCCTAGATATTCCAAGTGACACCCATTAGACATTTTTTTATATAATTAAACACGTGTTAATGAACAATTTAAACAAAACAAATCACAGTCCAGTTCGTTAATGACGTAATCCCTGATTACCTGTAATACTTTTAAGCTTTATATATTTAATTCATTCACCTAATAATTCTCTCTCTCTCTCTCTCTCTCTCTCTCTCTCTCTCTCTCTCTCTCTCTCTCTCTCTCTCTCTCTCTCTCTCTCTCTCTCTCTCTCTCCTTATGAGAACGTTGTTCAACCATATTCGCACATCAGTTCAAGTGTTTTTCATCCAATTATAGAAGATCTCATCTCCTTATACGTCAGTCAATGACCTATCTGTCTAGCTCTCCATCAATTCCATCTACCTGTCCATAATTTCTCTTCAACTCTTCCACCAACCCATCCATTTTCATCCATTAACACCAATGCCATCCATTCCAATGTCTTCCCCAATGCCCAGCCAACTCTTCTCGTTTACCCACTTTGATTCTCGCCCATCCACCCACATCTAAGTATTGTGTGTGGGCGCCGCTTATCTCACAGTGTTCCGCCTCTGGAGGGCCCTGTGAGGGATCATGGGCGACCCTAGGGTGCCACAACAGGACGTAAGACCGCCAGGGAGAAACTCCGGGGAGCGAAGGCTCACACGGAGCTTACATTCACCCTATCAAATGCCATACATAATAAATATTTGTAGCGTCTGTGTAAAGCAATCGAGCAGAACGAAATGATAGACGTCTTTTGAGATCTCTATAGATTGATAGATGGTGGTGCCCACAGTTGCCGAACTGGCTACACACCTCCACCTTCTCCCTATGCCAAGGTAACTGACCTCAAAACACGAAGACTTGTATATATAAAGGAATACATTTGGTACAACAATATAGAGACCTCATCTACCTAGATCCACGACAGAACAAAATAGTATATTTTCCCTTTTGAATATATGTATTCACAGCATGACGACAAATCTTATATATTTATAAGACCGTTTTTCAATATCATTTACTCAGATACTCTCTATATGCAATATTCATTTATTTCAATTTCTTCTTCCCTGATTTTTATGTGCCTCTTCCCAGGCGCTTATTCGAGTGGGTGGCTTTTTTAAAAGTCCAACTGGGAACAGATTCTGTGCGGTGGCCTCTTGTGAACAAACCTAACTCCAAAGCTATGAAGGACCCATGTAGAAGAGCCTTGATAGGTCATATTTCACTGATATGGGCAGCAAATTTCAACCTTATGTCTTCTCTTCTAGCGAGTTAAGCCTTCACCCCCTTCAGCGCCAGCAGGTAGGTCTTCACGGGAGACGTTTGTTTTGTATATCGTTTTATCTTATTGATATGATATTAGTTATTGCTCGTGCTTTATCTCACACACACACACACACATTCGGCCAAAGGGGGAGGGGTGATGAAAAGAGAAACGCCAAATAAATTATTCAATAAATTATGCAATAAACCAGGTTGTAAGTTATGCAAGATGGCAAAGGTGAAATACATAACGATACGTGTTACAAGAGCCCAATCTGCAATTGTTAACATATATATCATCAGTGGGGAAAGACTCAATGGCCATCATGAGGTACATGGGGGTAATGGTCGAATATTATACTCAAATGATCATAGTGTCTAATTTCCTTTTATCAAACCGAAGAGAACATAAATTCCGACGGTGAAAAACGAAGAAATAAGTTAGGTTGTCGAGTGTGATATAAGATCAAATCCGCGTTTATGCATTTCTATGCTTCTAGTTTGCGCATAGGTAAATATATTCGACAGTTGTCGATGTCACTAAAACAAGGAATGGAATACGGTTGAGAAGTGCAAGTATAATGAGCAAGACACATTTTGCAGAGTGTGTTCATTCACTGTTCAAGCAGCCTCCTGGCTAGTACAGTGGTAACGCGCTGGCCTCGCATATGCCAGGTCAACGGATCGCGACTCGTCCAGGCAAGAGAGTTTGAACTGTTTACTGGGGAGGTTACTGTTGTGGCTGGGCACCCCAGTGGTGGTTGGGGTCTGTGCCGGCTGGCGACCGCCGAATGGGCCCTCCATGACCCGTTCCACTCATCCTTGGCGGGAGAATCTAAAACAACCTGTTCAAGCGGTTACCAGATTTCGTCCCTCTTTTATACTTTCATCAGATGTACAGCCAATAGTCCATCATGTACGCCGATAGATTATCACCTATCAAATTTGTCATAGGTTCGAATCCTATGCAAGACAACTAAAAGCATGTACAAAAACAACAATGAATGTTAAAGCACGGCTTTATACAATGCCAATATCCGTACATGAGGACATGTGCACTCAAACACTCCTTCTTATATAAAATCTCTTAATCTGCATTATATATTATTAGTAATCTTTATTTAGAGTGTTAGTCATTGATATGGTTTAATGCAGTCTTTAATTTACACAAATAATTATATATTAAAATTTCATAGACTTATTATATAAAGATAATCCCCTGAAGGGGGGGGGTCAAGAATACCTCCACTGTGTTCCCCTGCGTGTCATTAAATTCGACTAAATGTGGCGAAGCAAGGGGACTGGAAACTCAATCCTATGTATTTTCCTCTTTGAGTCGAGTTTTTGTTTTGACTGAGCCAAGCTTTCAAAAATCAATCTATCTAAACGTTACTAAAAATACTTGTTCCGGTTTTACGTCACGGACTCCCCTTTCTACCAAGGGCTAGAACGGTTGCCTTCTTGCGAAGGACTTGTTTTGGTAGATGTAATCATTACCCTGAGTGCATGCCCTTCCTAACCTCAGACCGTAACGGAGCGCGAACCCTCGACCTGACGCCTCAAAGTCGCGGAAGCTATCGCTTGAGCCACGGTGACTACAAACGTTAGTAAAAATAGTGATAGAGGAATATTAGAACAGGGGAAAATGGCGACAGTAGCATATCAGATTATCAAAACATGCAATAATAACTACCAAAAATAGACAGTTGCTGCTTGGCATGCATTTACTAAAAAAAAAAAAAAAAAGTATATTAGCGTTAGAGAAGTAGTATGAGTCCTTGCTGATAACTGCAATTCATAGCTAGACGAAGAGCAATGCTGATTACAGAGTTTTGAATCGCTGACTCATGCATGTTATTGTTGTTATATCATGACCAAAACATGCCGACTCTTGCTACACGTGTCTCTGAGCATGAATAACATCACAGTTTGTTTCTTTTCCGATTCTGATATGAAAAATTCATCTCATTATATAAGAAAATGGCGTTATATGAGAGCAGAATAAAATATTTCTTAAGTTTATGTGTCACTGTTAGTTCCTATTTGGGGGTGGACACAGAGGGTGGAGAATTAAGGTTGGGGGCCAATTTTTATCACTTCGCCAATGGCTCGAAAGTGGGTCCATCATCTCCCAATACGAGCAATTTACATGTTACGCAACGGCGGTCCCCAAAAATGAATATAATTTTGATGTAATATTCATGCGAAAAGACCAAATAAGCATCAGGAAGTAGAGGGCAGTAGTACTGTGTTATGTTAACTTTAGCTCAACGTTTTACGGTCACATGTTCATCCTGATACCAACACTCTCCACTGATTTGGGATTAGGATCAGCACTGAGTTAGCTCAGCTTAGTTTCCCAGTGGGTAGATTAGATTAGAGCTTTCTTGAATACCATTCCAAGTCCCTGCGGGCAATGCATTGATGTTGTCTCGAGGTTTTATGACAGGATACCAATCCTGACACCAACCCCCATCACTGATCTGGCCTAGGGACCGGTAAGGATTTAAGCTTACATTCTCCCCTCCCCAGTATCTAGATCAGATTAAAAAAGAATCCAGTTCCGTCCCTCTTTTTCCAGTTCCGTCCCTACTTTTCCAAGCCCTTACTGATCAAGACCAGGAAAATGCCTTTTATCCCCAATTTAAGCTGATCCTGACGCCGGAACTACGGTTTGGAACGCTCCGGTGGCTTAATCGTTCGATATCCATGACATCGCTGATGGAAGCAGAGTCATACCATCGCGTTTCGATGTCGCATTAGGTACAGTGACTAGACCCTACTCGGGAGGTCTCAAATTCGACTACAGCAATCATATACGAGTTTCGTTGCTTCTCTACCTGTAGACTATATAACGCTAAGGTCCTATCCAACTACTAGAGGGCGCCACTATATCAACATTTAATGGACGACGAGGAAGTGATGGAGATCTTATTTCTTATTTTTTAAAAGACGCTGTGACGGGGAAATAATAAATCCCTCGTCGAGTTCCGGTAAAAGATAACATAAAAGATAAGTTGCAACCTAAGGGCAAGGCAGAAATAAGAGAATATAAAAAATAAAGATAAGCTAAAAGAATAGTTAACGTAATGAAGACCTAATTTCACACACACATATACACACACGTGTGTGTGTGTGTGTGTGTGTGTGTGTGTGTGTGTGTGTGTGTGTTTCGTTTCTACATACATTTTTATGGTGGTCAATGCTCAATACATCACAGAATATCCATATACGCTTTAATGAAGCACATACGTAATTAAGGATGTGACATACGTATCTATACGTATGTCTTCTCATTATTACTTCGTCAAAACTTATACATATATCTCTTAGGGTATGAATGAAAACCTGGGCTTGGGAGAACAGATACAATTTACTTCAAAACCTTCTTACAAACAGCTGATAGCCCCAAAAGTCTAGTGGATGTCTATCGACTCATCTTACAGTTTAGGCCTAAGGCAGCCGCGATGGCTGACTGATGCCTCAGCCTGGTATAACTACTCTTGTGACTGTGCCTAGAATTCCCAACTTTTTCAATCCCTATCTGAAATTTCTGCTTTTCATATCTCTACCTAGTTTCCAGGTGGTCTTTCGGTGGATGTTAGACCAATGAGTTTTACTCTTGGTCAAGAGCTTAGCTCTAAGTTGCTGGCCTCGCTCAATGAGATAGCCTCCTGGCTAGTACAGTGGTAACGCGCTGGCCGCGCATTCGCGAGGTCGACGGATCGCGCCTCGTCCAGGCAAGAGAGTTTAAGCTGTTTACTGGGGAGGTTACTGTTGTGGTTGAGGGGTTGGGGCCTGTGCCGGCTGGCGACCGCCCTATGGGTCCTCCATGGCCCGTTCCACCCATTCGTGGGTGGAGAATCTAAAACAACAGCTCCATGGGGGAGGCTCAGATCATTTGCTGATTACATTTCCAGCTTCGAGATTACTTTCCAAAGATTTGACCTCTGCCAGCTTCGTTGATTACTTTCCCAAAACTTGACATTTCGTTGATTACTCTTACAGGATTCAACTCCTGGTCACGGCATTCCAGAGGTGGTGAATTATCAGCCCTTATATTAGCTTCTGTTCCTTCTATGAGACTGGCAAATAAATATACCTAAACTCCCCCACAGACTAGCCAAGGAAATCCATTTCTGCTAAAACATAGGAGTACTAACATAACAGAACTTGTCAATAGTGCAGTCTTAACAAAAATTTAATAATACAAAACAGTTAACATTAATAACAGCATTACTTATCCACTTTACCAGAATAAAAAAAATTAGTACAATGAAAAACTTTACAAAGTTATACACTCTATACAGTCCTACTTCTAAGGAGGGTATTTAGAGCATTTTCATAATTAAAGCTTATAAAAAAAATAGATTTATGCATCCAATTAATATCTGATATATATATATATATATATATATATATATATATATATATATATATATATATATATATATATATATATATATAATAACGATGGAATTACAAATAATTCAGTATATGGACATCAAGTAAGCGAAGCTTTATAATACAATAGTAAGACAACCCTGGAATTACAAATAATTAAGTAAATGGACATAAGGTAAGCGAAGCTTCATAATACAACATTAAGACAATCCTGGAATTACAAATAATTAAGTAAATGGACATCAGGTAAGAGAAGCTTCATAATACAACATTAAGACAACCTTGCTCCAATCTGAACAGAACACGAAAATTGAATACCTTTTCCCGTCCCCTATAAGGAGTCCAACTTTCTTTCTCTTGTAAAGCAAAACTCTCATTACTTTTTGTCCCTATGTAAATCCAGCAAGAATGCCTCAATTACTACCAACGTGGTCCCATGCAATGTCCATCAGGTTGCCACCGGACATTTGAAGAGCGCCAGTGCACATCTAACCAATCCTTCCTGCTTTGGCTCAGCCCTTGAGGGCGTGCATACTCCTACCCTCCTCTCATGAATCCCATCCACTAGATGCTGGTTACCCTCTACCTCAATTTTGCAATCAGAGGACCATAGAGTCGACCTTGAGGCAATAGTAGGACCCAAGTGGCTGTCACAAATACAGTAATCCCTTGTAACGCATCTGAGCACATGCAAAGACCTATGCAAGCAAACAACCGAGATATCAGGCATGTACAGTATCTGAAAGTGATTGCAATCCTCCAACAGGGAAAAGAGGCATCAGAAATTGCAAATCTTGTACAAAAACAAGGACAAAGGCTGGAAGTTTTTTTTTTTTTATGATTCTGACACCAGGACGGCCCCCCCCCCAAAAAAAAAAATAAAAAATCTACCCTCATCGGGCCTGGGAACAAAGAAAACATAGAGAGAAAATGGGGAGTATTGTGACTTGTCAGATGTGCATTATTGATTAAATAGCAAATGCTACTACAGTATTAAAATGACATGAAGAATTTAATTATGTGAGTAATTATCACAAGAAGCAAGAGTAAAAAAAAAAAATCAATCATTCTTCCCACAAGACAACAAATTTCTTGAAACTTTAAAGATAAGAATCAGGCTGCTTTAAATAAGCCCTTTTGTCATTTCATTTAAAGAGAGAGATAGCAAGTAAAAATATAAAAAAACAAGCATAAATTAAAAAAAAGTAAAAATCACAAGCGAAATATAATGTCTTTAGAGTGTTAATACTGTGCTTTACGTTTATGACAGCAAAATTCAATATTATCAGAATAATACAATGAGGATTCAGTATACAAGCTAAAGAATAAAAATTCACAAAAAAAGAAAAATTAAACAAGGATTCTGAGTAAATAAAAGAAGAGAATGGAAATATGATACATACAGGAACACATAATGTAGGGAAATGCACATAATAATTCTATACAATATTAGGGAAAAACAGTATTATATTAACAAGAGAGTGAAGAGAGTAAGGAAGGGTGGATCGAGGATGGAAGAGACAGTGAAAGATGTGAATGGACAGATGTTAAGAGGGAACGATTCAAGGAAAAGATGGGCAGAATATTTTGAGTGCTTGCTGAATGTTGAGGAAGATAGAGAGGCAGCAATAGTGGCAGTGGGGGGGGGGTTCATGGGCCAGTAATGGGAGATGAAAATAAGAGAGAGATTACAAAAGAGGAGGTGAAAAGGGCATTGTATGAAGCGGAAGCAGGTAAAGCACCTGGAATGGATGGTGTGAGAGCGGAGATGTTGAAAGAAGGGGGTGTGACTGCATTGGAATGGTTAGTGAGTGTGTTTAATATATGATTTATGTTGTCATTGGTGCCACTGGAATGGGTGATTGCCTGTATAGTGCCCCTATACAAAGGTAAGGGAGATGTGTATGAATGCAGTAATTTTAGGGGTATAAGTTTGTTGAGTGTGGTAGGAAAAGTGTATGGTAGGATACTGGTTAATAGGATTAGGGATAAGACAGAATATGTGATCGCGGAAGTGCAGAGTGGTTTTAGGAGAGGTAGAGGTTGCATAGATGAAGTTTTTATAGTTAGGCAGTTATGTGAGAAATATTTAGCAAAGGGTAAGGAAGTGTATTTTGTATTTTTGGATCTGGAGAAAGCATATGATAGAATTGATAGAGAGGCTATGTGGAATGTTTTGAGATTATATGGAATTAATGGTATATTGTTGCATGCAGTGAAGAGTTTGTATGAGGGCAGTACAGCTTGTGTTAGGGTAGGGAATGAAGTGAGTGAGTGGTTTCCAGTGAGTGTGGGACTGAGACAGGGATGTGTGATGTCACCATGGCTGTTCAATTTGTATATTGATGGAGTTGTAAGAGAGGTGAATGAGCGAGTGCGTGGTCGAGGTTTGAGAATGGTAGATGGGGATGATAACGAGTGGGAGCTGAATCAGTTGCTGTTTGCAGATGATACTGTGGTGGTGGCAGATTCAGAGGAAAAGCTGTGTCAATTAGTGTCAGAATTTGGAATGGTGTGTGAGAGAAGGAAGTTGCGAGTGAATGTGGGAAAGAGTAAGGTTATGAGGTGTACATGAAATGAGGATGGTGCTGGATTGAATGTTATGTTGAATGGAGAGACACTTGAGGAGGTTAATCAGTTTAAGTATCTAGGCTCGGTTATAGCTGCAAATGGTGGAGTGGAAGCAGATGTGTGTCACAGAGTGAATGAAGGATGTAAAGTGTTTGGTGCATTGAAAGGAGTAATGAAGAATAGAGGTTGGAAATGAATGTTAAGAAAGTTTTGTATGAGAAAGTGGTTGTGCCAACTGTGATGTATGGATCAGAGTTATGGGGTATGAAAGTAAGTGAGAGACGGAAACTAAATGTGTTTGAGATGAAATGCCTGAGGAGTATGATTGGTGTATCTCGGTTGGATAGAGTTAGGAATGAAGTGGTGAGAGCAAGAACGCGTGGAAGGAGAGAAATTGCAGCCAGAGTAGATATGAATGTTCTGCGATGGTTTGGCCATGTGGAAAGGATGGATGATGAAAGACTGCTGAAAAAGGTGATGAATGTGAGAGTTGGTGGGAGAAAAGCTAGAGGGAGGCCTAGGTTTGGATGGATGGATGGAGTAAGGATAGCCTTGAATGATAGGAGGATGGATGTGAGGGAAGCAAGTGAGCGTGCTAGGAATAGGAATCAGTGGCGAGCGATTGTGACGCAGCTCTGATGGGCATCTGCTGTGACCACGGGGCTGCATCTTACAGCGGTAGCCCTGTGGTAGGGGCAGTAGGAGGAGTTGGCAGTTGTGAAGCGACAAAGGTTGTGGAAGAGCCAGGAGGATGGGCTGTGGCACTCTAGCGGTGCCATCTGAACGGTCGCTAGCTCCCTCGTCATTGCCCATAGAGCAAAGTAATCCCCTTATTGTTTTCTTTCTTTGATGTCGGCTACCCCCCAATTAAAGCGGGAAACAGCCAAGGTAGATAGTAGTAAATATATATATATATATATATATATATATATATATATATATATATATATATATATATATATATATATATATATATATATATATATATATATATATATATATATATATTATATATTATATATATATATATATATATATATATATATATATATATATATATATATATATATATATATATATATATATATATATATATATATATATAGAGAGAGAGAGAGAGAGAGAGAGAGAGAGAGAGAGAATCATTATGACTGCTTAGATGAATAACAGCTTAAACTACATACGAAAAATTTGCTAACAATAATAAAATTACTCACCAAACAGCGATAAGAAAACTTATATAATGCATAAAAGTTTCTTATCAATAAATGAGACGAGAGAGAGAGAGAGAGAGAGAGAGAGAGAGAGAGAGAGAGAGAGAGAGAGAGAGAGAGAGAGAGAGAGAGAGAGAGAGAGAGAGAGAGAGAGAGAGAGAGAGAGAGAAATACAATTAACACTTAATAGAATTGTGTTCTTGGAAAGACTCCATTTATAAGTCTTAAGGAAACCTCTCGTACAATGCATATGACTCTTTTCTCGTATTCGTGTCAATTTTGTTCTTTTCTTCACTTCTTAGTATAATGTTATTAACGGATGACATTTTCAACAAAACCTATTGGCCATTCATGAAGGTTCTTTATTTTTTTACCATTATATTTTTTTACTACATCTCTTCCTTATCTGTTCGAGTATATACGAGTATAATTAGAGTTGTTCCGGTTTTACGTCACGGTACTCCCTTATCTACCAAGGGCTAGGACGGTTGCCTTCTTGCGATGTACTTGTTTTGACAGATGTAATCGTTGCCCTGAGTGCATGCCCTTGCTAACTTCAGACCGTGACGGTGCGCGAATCCTCGACCTGATGCCTCAGAGTCGTGGACGCTACCGCTTGAGCCACGGTGACTACCCATGATTATTATTTGAGTAGTTTACTGATTAGATTTTTCGTCTGTTGCTGTTCCTGTTAATGGTATTATGTAACTTCTCCTTCTCTTCCTCCTCCTCCTTCTTCATCTTCGTCTTCGTCTTCTTCGGGTTTCGTTCTTGTTGCTGCTGGTGTTAAGTTTTGCTATAATTTTTTTTCCTCTTCTTCGTCTTCTCCTCGTCTTCACTTTCTTCTTCAGTTCTAACCACAGAAAACATGCAATTCGGTTTCGGTTTTACGTCACGAACTCCCTTTTCAACTAAGGGCTAGGACGGTTGCCTTCTTGCGAAGGACTTGTTTTGGCAGATGTAATCGTTACCCTGAGTGTATGCCCTTACTAACCTCAGTCCGTAACGGGGCGCGAACCCTCGACCTGCCGCCTCAGAGTCGCGGACGCTACCATTTTGCCACGGAGACTACCAACAAACATGCAATTACTCACTACTAAATTATTCCACGAGGAAAACGATTATCTTAAATGTTATTTTTTTTAGTTCCTTATACAGCATTAATAATAATAATAATAATAATAATAATAATAATAATAATAATAATAATAATAATAATAATAATAATAATAATAATAATAATAATAATAATAATAATAATAACAATAATAATAATTATAATGTCTTTATATTTCAAAAGGTAAACATATTGGTATATGCTTATACCAGAATAAATAGTAAAACAAGAATGATCAAATATATATTAAATTTGAGTGATGTAATCCAAACTTATTTTTTATTATAATTTTGACATCAGGACGGGCAAAATAAACAAATAAATAAATCTGCCCTTATTGGGCCTGGGAACGAACTCCCCCCCCCCCACACAAAATAAAGAGAAACAGAGATGGAGAGTGTTGTGACTTGTCAGATGTGAAGGGATGGTAAGAGATGTGTAACGAATGGATGGATTCGATTTTACGTCATGAACTCCCTTTTCTACTAAGGGCTAGGACGGTTGCCTTCTTACGAAGGGCTTGTTTTGGCAGATGTAATCGTTACCCTGAGTGTATGCCCTTACTAACCTCAGTCCGTGACGGGCGCGAACCCTCGACCTGCCGCCTCAGAGTCGCAGACGCTACCATATTGCCACGGAGACTACTAAGAGATGTGTAACGAATATCCAATAATATTCGGTGCTGGTAGGCATTGAAAAAAGAACCGTAATAGAAGGTAGACTTAACATCGAACAGTCCTATTTAAATCCAAAAGACCTTTCAGCTACTGTACCGCCCAATAAAAGTGGAGTGCCTGTAAGACTTTCCATGAGAAAATTGATGTAATAATAGTGAACACTCTTTTCCCTCATCAGAACTGAACAAACTGGCATGGCATATCAGAATTATGTCTCCTTTGGGAACTTTCTGATAATTTTCTCCTTCTCTCTCTCTCTTTTGCTCGCGTTGAATAACTTTTTCTACCTTTCTCTTTTTCACTGTATCTCTCTTTTTCAATATAACTTAATTTATTGTCATTTAAAAGTGAGTATATTTATTTGGGACTCCCTGTATCATCTCCTCTTTATTTTGTTTGTATTAATCAAATAACTGTACATGGGGACATGTGCACAAGGGCACTCCCAGTGATACTGCAGTTATTAAATATCACAATCTATATTTGGTCATGTATAAATCAAATATTAATAGAATTTGCAATTAACTTTAAATATTATAGCAAGTAATTAAGAATAAAATATAGTGTAATAATTGACTGATGGAAGAGCACTCAGTGATTATCAATTAAGAGCAATATATTATGGTTCCTGTACTGATGGCAGAAAAACAATGCGATTATTGAGTAAGAGTAATATTTATAACAACAATATTCAATAGTACTTGTTGAGTGCTCTCATTTAAGTTAAATCTCCTCTTTAGCACAGAAGCACTACAGACAATTTGAAGCAGATATAGGATAACAATTTTCAGATTTGAGTAATAAGTAGGTATATATACATATACATGCATGCACATGTATCTATATAGAAACATGCATATACTCATATATAGATAACTAATTAAATGAGCAATAGCAATGCCAGTGGGGATTCATAATCATACATATCTAGAGGAGAGAGAGAGAGAGAGAGAGAGAGAGAGAGAGAGAGAGAGAGAGAGAGAGAGAGAGAGAGAGAGAGAGAGAGAGAGAGAGAGAGAGAGAGAGAGTGTGTGTGTTTACGATATTCATTTCAACAAAAAGGAGTTATTAGTCCTTTCCACTGGTATGCATGCATACATACATACTCATACACATTATTGCCATTTGAGGGTGACACAACAAAGAAAAAGGACAGGCTGAATAAACAGTCCAAGCCTTGAGAGCTCAGATACAGGGCAGTACCAGGCCGAGACTACGAAAGATCCATCACTCCACAAATGCACACACATATGCATGTACGTACACGCATGCATGTGCATGTATGCACATTTGTACACGCATGCAAATATATCTCCCCCAAGCACACATGCACTGCCACCTGCATTCGTGTGCATGCATACACACGTACACATATGCACATGTGTATACATATACACATGCACACATACAAATAGGTGAGAGTAAAATTATAAACAAGAGAGATAAATACATGTGCATGTAAACAATTGCATATACATACACATATACAACCACATATACATGCATACACACATAAACACAACACCATCATATGGAATAGAAACTTAAAAGGAAAAGAAAAGGAAAGACTGAAAGCCCTTTCCCCCTCTCCTCCCTTCAAATTATGTGCATGAGAGAGGCTTACGTCAGATTAATCCATTATTATTATTATTATTATTATTATTATTATTATTATTATTATTATTATTATTATTATTATTATTATTATTATTATTATTATTATTATTATTATTATTATTATTATTATTATTATTATTATTATTATTACCATCATTACCACCATCAAAATTATTATATCCCTTGCATATAGATATGTATATAGATAGAGATACAAATCACATCTCTTTAGACTGCTATCTTTTCCCCTCTAACTCTTTTCCTGTCTGCAGGACTAATAGTAGCCCTAGTGTCACCGACACTAATGTTGGGTTCTGCACACAGTCCTTCAACCAGATGTCCTTCCTTGTACCAACCCTTTCCAATGATAAGGGCTTGGGACCAGAGGAATAAAGGCAATTAACTTAAAAATATCATAAGTAATGCAACAAACACAGTGACAACAACTGCATAAATATCATTAATTTAGTCTTATTCAGAAAAAAACACAGTATATGTAAAAAATCCAAAAAAAATAATAATAATAATAAATAAATAAAAAATACACAAAAATATAAAACGATAATCACACCACAAAAATACAATGGAAAAGAAGTTGAGCCAAACACCGGAGGCGTCGGGATCTGTTTGACAAGGTATGAAAAAACAAAACTGAAAAAAATAAACAATATACAAGAAAATAAAAATTAGGCTGAAAAGAAAGAAGGAAAGAGAGAAGAGGGCGGTGTAGGCGACAATTTATCACCTCTAATCCCCTTGTAAGTAGTTGTCAAATTTCAAGTGGTATTCAAGGAGACAATGACATAATCCTCTCTGGCCCCCAAAGGCTTCTTTTTTTCCTTTAGCTATTCCTGCCTCCTCCTCTGAACGTCATGGATGTTAACACCTATTCCTGGAGTATGTTAACCGTGTGTTATTGGTGAACACGGTTGCCGAGAGGTGAAAATACTCGACTCGGACTTGACAGACCCGCGATCAATTCCACCGGGGGACGCTAGGTAGGGCATCCAGCCTTACTTCCCCAGACACACTTTGGACGTCTTCCTATTCTACACAGATCTTATACCTCTGGAGTATGTCAAACGTGTGTTCCTGGTGACCACGATAGCGGAGTGGGTAAAATACTCGCCTAGGGAATTGACAGACCTGTGATCAAGCCCATCGTGTGGCACTAGAAAGGGCAATCAGCCTTACTTCCCCAGCCACACTCTGTGTCGACCCCAACAACGGGACCACAGTGGGGGGTTGGGGCCTGTGCCGGCTGGCGAACACCCTATGGGTCCTCCATGACCCGTTCCACCCATCCGTGGGTGGAGAATCTAAAACAACAACGGGACTATTAGTAACACATAAAACAAGGATTATTATTATAAGACCCATGTATTATCAAAATATCATTTTTTCTTAGTTCACTAATTAATTTTATGTTAACATATATGTAATTCTTATAAATGAGACTAATAATTCCCCCATGGGGAGCTGGAATATCTCCTTTTCCCCCAGCGTGTCGTGAAAGTTTACTATGTAGGGTGGAGCGATATTACTGAGAATTCCCACCTCTGTATTTTTTTTCCTGCAAAGAGTGGAAGTAATTTGCTTTGACTCACCCACCCCCTTATAAGGGGATTTATGGTTCTTGCATATTGAGTTAGAGTATGATAATGTCCTATTTTCGCGAATAAAAAATATATCCCCAAAATGAAATATCTGCTCTCACTGGATACCCGCCTGAAGAAGGGATTCCATTGCTCTTCATTCCTGTTAACAGGAGTTATCTATTTTAGATAAGGTTCATATCATCATCATATCTGGATTTTATACAATTATTTTATATAGATGAAAAATGAATTAAATTTGGGCAATAATTGAATTGATTCCTGTACAGGTTATACTGGCAATCAACAGAGACCAGATACAACAGTGAAACTATTGTTTTTCTTTAACGTTTCATTTGTCACTATTAATCCCTATTTTGAGGTGAACAAAGACAGGTAGGAACGGGAAAATTAAAGCTGGATGCCCTTCCAAACTCCCCACGGAGGGCTTGAGAGCGGGTCTGTCTCTTCCTGAATCTAATGTTTTAACCATTGTGCTGCAGCAGTCCCCGTGCAGTTAAACCGCAATACAACGTAATAATTATTACCAATACACGTATGCTTATGCTAAGATTCAAAAACTTACAGATTTACGGAGGCCTTTCATGAGTATATGCTTGGGCAAATTTGCATATATAGGCTTTTCTCCTGTACCTATTTTTTAAAAAGAATTTAAATTTTTGTCCTATTCTTTCAGAAAATATGAAACAGTTGTACACTAAAGAAGTCAAACCCATTCTTGGACATAGAACTAAGATGACGAAAAGACTTGGAAGTGTACTACAAAGTGAGACAAAGCCAATGAGTAAAAGTACATAATGATTAAAGGGACCACGGTAGCCGAGAGGTTAGAATACTCGATCCGGGAAACGAGACCCCGAGGTCGAGCTCATTGTGGGGCGCTAGAAAGGGCATCTAGCCTTTATTCCACCAGCCAAACTCTCGTGAACCTAAAGGGTCATTTGTTGATTTGGCCTCTCTGAGAGGCTGAAAAGCCTACCTGGAAGTGGAATATTATCATTATTATATACATAATACATAAACACTGAAATGAATATGGCAATTCATTCCCTTTAAGGCCACGTGAAAGAAGTCGGCAATATTTTCTGGCATAGAGGGAGTCTGGCACTCTGAGAAAGGAGATAAATGGTTAGGTTAGTTTAATTTGAGCCACTTTTTAACCAAATAAAATTCAGGTCATGGATTAAGTAGAAAATTATGTCCTAAGAAATCGATGGCATAGAGATTTTATTATAAGGCATATTTCATTTAATATAAAGAAGAGGATAATTCCTATAAACCCAAAACCAGGATCAATGTTTATAAAAGCAGTGTCATATGGCACAAGGCTCTGCTGGCCAAATTCCCTGCTTATGGCTTTACCCCTTCTCTCTGTTCTCTGATTTCCAGTTTTCTTACTAACTGTTTTATATCTGTGGTTGTTGACGGTGCAACATCTAGCCCATTCCCTGTTACCAGTGGTGTTCCACAGGACACTGTTCTTTCACCTACTCCATTCCTTCTCTTCATCAACGATCTTCTTCAGTCCCCATCTTCCTTTCTTCTTCACGCTTTTGCCGATGATTCTACCCTGTATTTTTCCTCTACCTTTTCTTCACAACCTTCATTTGCTACTCGTAATCAGTCTCGTATCACTCTTTCTTATTCTCTCAACTCCGATTTCCAGTGGGTATCTGAGTGGGGCACCCAAAATTTAGTTAAATTCTGGCTGTCTCTTTATCATCTTCTCCTCCTGATACCGCTACTGTCTTCGAAACTAATGAAATTTATTCTTTTAATTCTATTAATATATTAGGAATCAAGATAGCCTCACACATGTCTTGGAGGAATTACATAATATAAATTTCTAAATCTGCATCCAAAAAAATGAGGATTCTATTTCGTTCTCATTATTACTTTTCCCATTTACAGTTACTTAAAATCTATAATGGTCTTATCCATCCCTGATTAGAATACTGATTGCACAACTGGGGTGCCTCTTCATATACTCATCTCCTTGATAGGGTTGAATCTAAGGCAGTCAGACTCATTAATGACCTATCTCTTTATTCTAATCTGGATTCTCTTTCTCTTCACAGAAAGGTATCATCCCTTTCTCTTTTCTATCACTACTACTTCCATTGCTGCTCTGATGAGTTGGCAATTTGCATCACTCCTCCACTGCAGAGGCCACGTAATACTCGCCAGACGGCCTCGCCTCACAGGTACTGTGTGGATATTTGTAGCTCGCGGATTGGTTGGTGCAGCAGCTGGTTCTTCCCATCCACCTCCAGACTCTAAAACTCTCTTCCTCCTTGTCTTTCCTAATTCTTATTACCTACTTTCCTTCAAAAGATGGATCTATCGTCATCTCAGGGCTTAATCCTTCCATATCTCTAGGTCCTCAGTACTTCGACTATTCTTTCAACCTGTCCCTTTCCTATTGTGTATCATTACCATATCTCTGCATTGTCCTTAACCTTTAACTTTTTTTCCTCTTATGATTTCTTTGTCCCCGGGCCTTTATTGATGAGGGCAATTTTCTTGCCTACCCTGGTATCACACTCTTAAAAAACCCTTTTCCGAACCTGAACGAGGAAGAGAGTCCTTTATGAAGTATCTTAGTAACATACTTCGTTCTACTGGCCTGCTAGACAGGCCAGTGTCTCATCACAATAAGACTATCATCACACATATATCACTCCTGCTTGTCTTTTCCTCAATAACCAAATACATTAGCAATACTAGTAAACAGATGCTTAACAAACACTATTAAGGAATCTGAACCAAGTCTCTTGTGTATGTTAACAAGTACGAAGGGGGCCTTGGTAGCTCAGTGATAGAATGCGCAAGTCAGGAGGAGACTAACGCAGGCTAGATCCCACCTCGGAGCGTTAGGAAGGGCATCCAGTCTTGACCCCAGTTTACGACATCTCCATGTCCACATTCGAAGTGGGACTAACTTACACAAAAAAAACGGTGAATTGTTTCATCTGTGTAAGCATTATAAAGATATACTGAGTTACGGGTATCCAGGTTATTCAGATCGTCATCTAATTTCCAGTTCCATACGATCAGTGGTAAGGAATACACAAAAATTAATTACTTATGGAAGAGTACGAAATTAGTCCATAACAAACAAGAGAGATCAGATTAGGTGGGGGGGGGGGGGTTGGTATGTTTTGGCACTACTATTTTGGAGCCATCTCTAGGAGCGCTATGGCAAAATGGTAGCGTCTGCGACTCTGAGGCGGCAGGTCGAGGGTTCGCGCCCTGTCACGGACTGAGGTTAGTAAGGACATACACTCAGGGTAACGATTACATCTGCCAAAACAAGTCCTTCGTAAGAAGGCAACCGTCCTAGCCCTTAGTAGAAAAGGGAGTTCGTAACGTAAAACCGAACCCATCTTGGAGCGCTATACTCATTTTGGCGATGATCCATTTGGTTGGCGTGAGGGAGATTTTTTTTTTTTTTTTACATTTCGCAAACCGAACCTAATCTAGCCTAAGATAACCTACTTAACAAATCTTTGTAATACGGATGGTGCCAAAACGGTCACGTCAAAACGTCCCATTCCGGCTTAAGCGAATTACTTCGGTGTAAGAAAAGCGTTTTCAAATTTATAACAATAAACATTAAGTAATAAACATTTACATTATGAGAGTTACAGAGATTATATGTCATGTGCCAAAGTGCATAGATATTACAAAAGATAATTTTCAATTAATATATAAGATACACCATGTAAAATTTTATGTACATTTCGAAATTTAAGGATTGTGATTAATATGTAAGATACACCGATATTGTGTCACTATTAGTCCCCATTCAAATTGTAGTGGAAAGACAAGTTGGAGCTGGGGGAGTCGGGCTGAATGTTATCCCTAACACTCCGCAGTGAGATCGAACCAGCGTTAGTCACTTCAAGAACAGCGCACTCTACCAGTGAGCTACCATCCCCTACACAAAAAGTTATATAAATATAATATATATCGAGTGAAACTCTATACTATTCAAGTTTTGAACAGATATATATGACTAATGTAAAAAAAAAATATAATTATTTTCACTTTCACGGATTCCAAAAGGCTTGTAAAAAATAATATAAAGTACTAGATACAAGGAAGGGATCCCAAGAATTCATTTCTTTCATCTTTCTTCGTCACCACCATTTTTCATACACTATCAAAAAAGAACCCAAATAAATAAATGAATACATAAATGAACAAATAAATAAAAGAAGGGTGGAGGAGGAGGAGGGAATATTAATGAAAGCTCCAAACGACAGCGCAATCGGACCGTCCATTGTTATCTTGGACAAAGGAAAAGCGCGGGAACAAAACCCAAGATGGCGTCGCAACTCGGTGACATCAGCCTCCTCTCCCCCCCTTGAAACATAACAGGGCAGGTACATAGCCAAACATATATATATATATATATATATATATATATATATATATATATATATATATATATATATATATATATATATATATATATATATATATATGTGAGTGCGACACTGGGATGGGCAAAGAAAATTACCCTCACCGAGCCCGGGCATCAGGAAAACAATTAAGAAGAAAAAAGAGAAGCTTATTCATATTCACTGGCTGAAATTCCTTTAGTAAGGGTGATGGCCAGGTTAATGTAAACACCTTCACCTGAAAAAAAATTTACCTCAATCATTCCTTCGATCAATCCAAGAATAGACGCCCAATGTACCTCAATATTAGATGGGGCACCTGCGTTCAATCTCAATCCCGGATTAGGCACCTCGCAAGGTAGTCAGTCTTAGGGGAATTTATTGTTCGGAGAGGTAAAGGTTAACATTAAGTACCTGACCTTTGCTGCACTCCCAGATTAAGCACCTGAACATGACACTAGGTGCCTAGAGTAGGACTGATTCCATTCAACTTAGCTCCCATGGCTGGGTCTGATAGCTGTAGCTGGTTTACTCCAAGCGCTTCATCTTATTACAATCTCCTAACAGCCATCCGTCCCAGATTTCAGCACTCATGAGGTGCGGGAAATCCATTTTACAGGCATTAAAAAAAACAATAATAATTACCAATATGGTAGTTGGGTCTACTTCAGGATAAGTACGAAAGATTTCCTGCAGTTAGTCCCGACAGACGTAGCTGGCTTACCCCTACCTCAATTTCTTACTGCAATCTGCACACAGCAACTGAGCATGTGCGGGGAATCCCATTTATAGGCAATCATAATAATTCCTATTATTTTCATTATACACTTACTCCCTAGGGTAAGTGGGCAAGGATCTTCTGCAATGAGCACCGATTGCCGTAGCTGGTTTTCCTCACCACTTCATCTTATTACAATCTCCTCACAGTCACCCCATCCCAGTTTACAGCGCAGAGTAGGTGCGGGAAATCCTTTTATAGGCAATAACAACAACAACAACAACAACAACAACAACAACAACAACAACAACAATAATAATAATAATAATAATAATAATAATAATAATAATAATAATAATAATAATAATAATAATAATAATAATAATGATAATGATAATAATAATAATAATAATAATAATAATAATAATAATAATAATAATAATAATAATAATAATAATAATAATAATAATAATAATAATAATAATAATAATACTTATCATTATTATTTCTATAGCCAAACACTTCCTCCCAAACACCTCATGACAGTAATGAGAGGAAGCCCCATCACTTCTAATAAGTAACATGACATGACGTGACTGCAATCATATTCAACTTATTTAAAAGAAGTAAAGCATCAATATTAAAAAGGAAAGATTTCTTCTTCTTTTTTTCATATTTCTTACTGGAGGACGCAAAGTCCAAAGACTTCAATGGAGGTTTTACGTAAATGGCCACTGGCGCCCTCAGGCTGGGATTCGGAAGGGATGTCACCCTGAATATGATTCTAATGATGTTTAGTGGAACAAACATTATTTGTTACTTGGGTATTCTCGCCTTCTTCCTCTTCCTTCTTCTTGTTTAGTTGTTCTTTATCTCCTCCTTCTTTTTCCTCTTCATTATTATTATTATTATTATTATTATTATTATTATTATTATTATTATTATTATTATTATTATTATTATTATTATTATTATTATTATTATTATTATTATTACAATTATTATTATTATTATTATTATTATTATTATTTTTAGTATTATTATCATCATCATCATCATCATTATTATTATTATTATTATTATTATTATTATTATTATTATTATTATTATTATTATTATTATTATTATTACTATTATTATTAATTATTATTATTATTATTATTATTATTATTATTATTATTATTATTATTATTATTATTATTATTATTATTATTATTATCAATCGTTTTCTTTCTTCCTCTTCTTATTTGCTACATCATTTTCTGTCTCTTTCTACCTCCTTTTATACCTTTTTCTTACTCGTATCATTCTTATGATCGTTAAATGCCTTTCTGCCTCTTGCTACTTTTTTTTTCCTCTTAATCTTATTCGTCTCATTCTCCTTATTTCTTACTCGTTTCCATCTCTCCTCTTATTTGTTTATTTTCTGTCTCCTCCTACTTATCTTTTACATCCTTGGCTCGTCTTTATACTATTTCTCTACCTCCTTCTCTCTTTTTTCTCACTGTCTCTTTTCTATTTCTTTCTTTCATCCATTTCTCTGTTTCCTTCTTTTTTCTTTCTTCTCTTTTACTCATCTCATTCTTACATTTTTTTTTACATGACTTTCTACTTTTCTGTCTACTCTTTTTGTTCTTTACTTGCTAAATGTATTTCTCTGTCTCTATTTAATATTCCTTTTCTCCTTATACTCGTCTCTTTCTTCTTGCTTTATCCGAACTGTACGAGTACCTATCTAAGATTGTTCTAAAACTCGAACCAAACTACAAATAACAATAAACGAAAAAGGGGAATGTCATGTGAAAAAGAGAAAAACTTCAAACAATATGAAAAGCATCTATCTATCTATCTATCTATCTATCTATCTATATATCTATCTCCCATCATCAAACTTTTGTAGTAGAATCCTCTCTCTCTCTCTCTCTCTCTCTCTCTCTCTCTCTCTCTCCTCTCTCTCTCTCTCTCTCTCTCTCTCTCTCTCTCTCTCTCTCTCTCTCATTTCTTAACCTGCAATTAGTAAAATGCC
>JAXCGZ010015142.1:155000-172500 GCA_037179515.1 Halocaridina rubra
ACGGGAGCATAGGGGAATTAAGGAACAGAGATGATGGGAGAAAAGTGAAGAAGGGAGAGAAGCGGAGAAAGGAGAGGTGAGGAGGTCGAAAGAAGGGGAATGGAAGAAAACGATTCTGGGAAAGGGGAAAATAAGAAACAGAGAGGAGGGGCGAGAAGCGAAAAGGGAGAGAAGAGAGGATAGAAAGAACAGGAAAAAGAGGAAAATAAGGAATAGGGAAGAGGGGAAAAATAAAGAAAAAAGCAAGAAAGGAATATGGATATGGGAGAAGAGGAGGAAACTATTGAATTGAGAGGATGAAAAGGGACTAAATTAGCAGCCAAATGAGAAATGGAAGAGGGAAGTGAAGAAAAGAAAAGGAAAGTGGTAGATATGGGGAATTATAAGACCAGAAAAAGATGGGAGAGGTGGGAAGGTGTGCTCTTATGAAGAGCAGAAATGATAGAGGGAGGTGAAGAAGAGAAATGGGAAGCAGTAGAATGAAGGGAAGAAGAGGAAAATGAACAAACTGGAGATGAAGATGGGAGACGAGGGAAGGAGAGGGTCTTATATTGGGAAAGTAGAGATGGAAGAGGAAAATGCAGAAAAAAGATGGGAAGCAGTAAAAAGAAAGGAAAAGAATGGAAAAGGTTGACAGAAAATGGAAACAATATAATTTCCAGGAGAGACAAAGTTACTTTTTTTTTTAATAAGTGTGACACCGGGACAGACTAGAAAATTGCCCTCTTCAGGTCCTGGCACCAAGAAAACACTAAGATGAAGAAAAGGTGGAAGCTTAATTACAAGACAGAAATAAGAGAATGATACACAGTACGAAAAGGACAGGCTGAATGCGTAGTCGAAGTAATGAAGCCCTTGAGATATGGCAAAGCTAGACGCTGCGATAACGACAGATGCGCTTTTCAAAAAGAGATAAGTCAAAAGAATTAGGAAAGACAGAATGAGGCAGAGAGTTCCAGAGTCTGGAGGTGAATGGGAAGAAGCAGTCTCCGCACCGACATTCCACAAGCTGTATATCTCCACACAGTACCGGTGAAACGATGCCGGTTGGCGAGTGTTACACGACCTCGGCAGAGAGGAAGAGATGCAACTAGCCAACTCATCAGAACAGCGATTATTATTATCATTATTATTATTCACACACACACACACACACACACACACACACACACACACACACACACACACACACACACACACACACACACACACATACACACACACACACACACACATAGTGTGCCAAGGCGCTACCAACTACACCAATACTTCATTCTCTATGCTATGGAAGGAACGCTTTCCTCCGAATGTCAGGCCAAAATATGTTTCCTGATTTCACAGATGTTAATGTGCTTATTTGATTATTATTGATGCCTATATAGCATGGTATTTGAATTAAATGCGAAAATGAAGCCACGAGTGAGGTTGGGAAGAGGCAGGAATATTAAAAAAAGAAGAAACATTCAGAAGAAGGATGCGTTCATTCTCTAACATAGCAGTTAGCAGTGAGGTTAGCTTCATCTTTTAAGACTTTCAGTGGTGTAGTTGGCAAGGCCTTGGCACACTAATTACGTGTCTAAGGTTCGAATCCCGGCAGGAGCAAAACAGATTTCATGTTTTCAAATATGTGTAAGGTGTTTCTTAAATTATTATTGAAGCATAAATAGCATGGCATTTAAATTAAAAGCGAAAACGAACTCACGTATAAGCATAGCAGTTAGCTGTGAGGTTACCTTTTTCTATTAAGACCTTCGGTGGTGTGTGTGTATGTATATGCGCGCGTATATATATATATATATATATATATATATATATATATATATATATATATATATATATATATATGTATATATATATGCGTGTGTGTGTATGTGTGCATAGTCACCGTGGCTCAAGCGGTAGCGTCCGCGACTCTGAGGCGTCAAGTCGAGGGTTCGCGCCCCTTCACGGTCTGAGGTTAGCAAGGGCATGCACTTAGGGTAACGATTACATCTGCCAAAACAAGTCCTTCGCAAGAAGGCAACCGTCCTAGCCCTTGTTAGAAAAGGGAGTCCGTGACGTAAAACCGGAACTAAAGGTTTGTTTTTTGTTGACCGTAGGCCAATAAAATGTGCACCACACAAGTTCATGAAGAACTTCAGTAGTAATGAGTAATAAATAGTAACATGATACTGATTATGACTGTAAGGACGAAAAATAATGATGATATCGATGTTCCTCTCTTAATGGAAGTGGGACAATTAGTCACCGTGAATAGGGGTGGGCACAGACAGGTGGAAGCAGGGGGATTTACACTGGACGTCCTTCCTAACGTTCTGCGATGGGTTTGAACTAACGTTAGTCACTCCCCACTCACGCACTCTACCACTGAGCTAAAGCGGCCCCCACCAAAACATAATTGATGATGATGACGCACAGTTTTACGTCACAATGAATCCTCATAAATGGGGGTGGACACAGACAGGTTGATGTTTGGGGGACTTAGGCTGGATGCCTTTCCTAACGTCCCGCTGTGGGCTCTCACCCACTTTAGAGGCTTCCCGGCTCACTGAGCTACTGCGACCCCTAAAACATGACAAGTTATCACCAAGAATGGGGGTGGACACAGAGAGGTTGAAGCTGGGGGATTTAGACTAAATGCTCTTACTCAGTTCCTAGGGAAGGCTTGAAAATGCCTTAATCATATCCTGATTAGAGCCCCTTTCAAATGAGCTACCGTGGCACCATAAAAAAAAGTTTTATATTACAAATTAGTCCCTATTAATATTATTGAGGGGGATACCGGTTAAAGTTGGGGAAATTACTGAATGACATTTCTAACGCCAATCGGTGAAATCGAACCCTCGACAGTCGCTTCTCGACTTGAGCACTCTTATCACCGAGTTACTGAGGCCCCCCCCAAACAAAACAACAATTAGTCACAGAAAAAATAAATCCCAGTGAATCACACTACTCGATCTAGTTAACAAATCCCAAAGAGGGATGTTATCAATCATCAAATCCCAATGGGGAAAAAACAGCTCAGATTCATTATTATTTCTTTATTATTTCATTATCTCTTACCATGTCTGCCGATTTCAGAGGGGCAGGACAACCTTCTTACTATCAAATGAGTTAAAGCAACTATGCGGAGAGGGCTTGGGGTGAAATGAATGATGACGAATGTATGTGCATGGACTCGGCCTTCCCCATGCATGGGGCATAGCGATTAATGTGTATGTATTTATCAAGGAATAAATCACGACCCTTCGACCAGATGAGAGCTGATGCCAAATCGCTAAAGGCCAGACATGGGGATGTGAGAGGCCTTAGCCCCGATCCGCAGTAAAGGCAAAAATCCTATAATATTTTCACTTCAACATAACCTCTAGTGACAAGTCACTCAATTCCAAAAAGGCATTGACATAAAAGATTTTTAAAATTTAGGGTTGCAGGTGTTTTTCACTTCCAGTTTTCCCCTTTGGTCCCAGCTGAGCTGCTCTCTCTCTCTCTCTCTCTCTCTCTCTCTCTCTCTCTCTCTCTCTCTCTCTCTCTCTCTCTCTCTCTCTCTCTCTCTCTCTCTATTTTATTAACTTTTTTATTGTTCCTTACTGCAGCGATCCCCTCTTCATTACGCAAGTGATTCAAGTTTCCCAAACGTCAAGAGTAAAATTTTCATGCATATTTATCGATTACTTTTTGCAAAAATTATAATAATAATAATAATAATAATAATAATAATAATAATAATAATAATAATAATAATAATAATAATAATAATAATAATAATAATAATAATAATAATAATACTCCTTTTTAATTTTTAATTTTATTATCATTATTATTATTATAATTATTATTATTATTATTATTATTATTATTATTATTGTTATTATTATTATTATTATTATTATTATTATTATTATTATTATTATTATTATTATTATTATTATTATTGCATGTTTCACATTTTCCTTTTAAGACAATTCTAAATGATATTTGACATTACTGAATATATTTTCTTATTCAACTTATTTCAGGTACTTTCCAGATAAATGCAAATATTTTGCTATATTTATGTACATTGGAAAACATGAAAACTTTTGCTATGAGCAATTTTCTACCCATCCTATAAACACCTCTCACGCCAAAATAATTAGAGGGAGAGAGAGAGAGAGAGAGAGAGAGAGAGAGAGAGAGAGAGAGAGAGAGAGAGAGAGAGAGAGAGAGAGAGAGAGAGAGAGAGAGAGAGAGAGAGAGAGAGAGAATAAATTTGGGGACAGTATAAATAGGCAAAAAGGCTTGTTGGTCTCAATACAGGGAAACTTGATTTGATAACACGAACACACAAGAGACATGAGTGATAAAAACTATGATCTATATACCCAGTACATATATAGTGCCTAATCTGATGACTCTATTATGGTGGCTGACGCAACCACACTTATAGTTTCCTTTATTGTTTACAGCCATTTATCAACAAGGAATGACACCACGTGATTTAGTGGTTGCTCCCCTCGCCACTCAGAAAGTGAAAATTAAGAGTTCGTTAGCAATGCAGTTCTCAACTTCTCTCTCTCTCTCTCTCTCTCTCTCTCTCTCTCTCTCTCTCTCTCTCTCTCTCTCTCTCTCTCTCTGTATCTTTCATCATTACCCGATTAATGGACATACATTTTCAGAGGCCGCAATCCTCATTGCAATGGGGGTGGCCGAGTCAAAAACAAGCCTTGACTCTTAGCTGGAGCATAATACGAAGGGAGGATACCCAGTCCAAAGCTCCGCCCCATGCAGTCGACTGCTACAATACGAAACGACACTCGATGGTGGTATTCTTATTTTTTTTTTCTTCTCAAGAGTGTAACACCGAGACAGGCAGAAATTGCCCTCATCAATAAAGGCCCGGGCACGAGATAATATCAAGATGAAGGAAAAGAAAAAAGTTAAGGACAAGGCACAAATGAGGTAATGTCACACAAGGGAAAATGACAGACAGAAAAAAAAAGTCAAAGTACTGAGAACCCGGAGATATGCAGGACTAGGCCCTGAGGTGACGATAGATCTGATTTTTGAAGGATGAAAGGTCATAAGACTTACAGAAGGAGGAGGAGAGTTCCAGAGTCTGGAGGTTGATGGGAAGAAGCAGTCGCTGCACCGACCAGTCCGCGAGCTACAAATCTCCACACAGTACCTGTGAGATGAGGCCGTTTGGCGAGTGTTACGCGGCCTCGGCAGTGGGGGAGGGATGCAACTCGCCAACTCATCAGAGCAGGAAGGAAAAAATGCTAAGAGAGGATGATGAACCTGTTTCTTAAACTAAGACACATCAAAAGAGGTAGGTTTCAAACTTTAAAGGTTAAATGTCTCTCTTAAAGGCAGAGACAAGGGACAGTGATATCACAGAGTCCCACTATATTCCTACCATAAAACCAGGGCCCAAGGCTTCTCTCCAATCAGGTGGACCAAGTGATCTCCAGGCAATGGCTGAAAAATCAGGTAACCTATAAGAAATTACCGACCCGCCAATTCAGTGCCTAATTTAATCGATAACGACACGAGATTGTGAAAGCATATCCAATTACGAGCCAGGAATGAACCTTTGGCCAGTATATTACCAGCCCTAGTCGCTACCACTTTTTTTTTTCACCATACGCCTGAGTAGATAGGTTTGTATCTGTCAGTCGGCTGACCATTTGGCCAGCCATGCGTTGCTTCAGCAAAGAAATTTCTGCCAGTGCCTTGCTAGGACTATCCTGGAAGCCCTCCCCATTTATCCGGGCTTGGGACCGGCACTGCATCAAAATACCGTCATAGAATAAACACATACAGCACAATGAACGACCTGGTCGGTATCTAATGCAACATAGGTAGATTTTGGTGGTGAAACATTTGGGGGTCCGAACGTCATCCAATATAAAACTTGCAGAATAGTGAAAAGGAGAACCAAGTTGTTCAGCTATATTGTATTTATACAGTGGACTAGTTCAAAGCATTAAAACACCAAAACGCAATTCAATCCAGAAAAAAAAGAGAACTCAAAATTTGATGACACAGCTATGAAAGGGTCGTGGAGACACGTTTGAGCACAGTACCCACTAAAAAAGAATTAGATAAAACTAAAACTCATCATGTTTATAAAAAGAGGAGGAACTCTTGCATAAAGAATATAACCTGGCAAATAAACGTAAATAAAGAAAATATAACACAAGCAGTTGCTTCAAGATATAAATATGATATCGGTATGTTGACAATAGCCACATTATCGAATTTGGGAGATATCCAAATAAAGGGTTTGGTACATAATGGGACAGCAGATTAGGAACCAGCTGTTCTGGCGCTAACATTGTTCTGGTTTTACGTCAAGGACTCCCTTTTTTACCAGGGCTAGGACAGTTGCCTTCTTTCGAAGGACTTGTTTTGGCAGATGTAATCGTTACCCTGAGTGCATGCCCATGCTAACCTCAGACTGTGACTGGGGCGTGAACCCTCGACCTGACACCTCAAAGTCGCGGACGCTACCGCTTGAGCCACGGTGAGTACTGTCCTGGCGCTGCCCTATTTTGACAAAACCCATTTGGTGAAGTACTATTTGGCATTAAATAGATTTTATGAACTCAAAAGCTAACCTAACCTATCTTTATGAAACAGCTGGCACCAAAACGGTATTGCCAAGTCGTCCCATTAAACCAAATGAGATATTTTATGTTCAAAGTACTTTTTGCTATGGGCTGTAACGGTAGCGTCCGCGACTCTGAGGCGTCAGGTCGAGGGTTCGCGCCCCGTCACGGTCTGAGGTTAGCAAGGGCTTGCACTCAGGGTAACGATTACTTCTGCCAAAACAAGTCCTTCGCAAGAAGGCAACCGTCCTAGCCCTTGGTTGAAAAGGGAGTCCGTGACGTAAAACCGGAACTGTAATGTATGCTTACACGATTTTCCGAAGCAAATGTCAAGAATAGAGAAATCAAGCTTAATAAGTAAAAGTTATCAGTTTTTAATTTATTTATTCACATAACTGTACATGGAGACGTGCACATGGGCACTCCCAGTGATACTGCAGTTGTTAAACATTACAATCTATATTTGGTCATGTATAAATCAAATGTTAATAGAATTTGCAATTCTTTTTAAATATCATAGCAAGGAATTAAGAATAAAATATAGTGTAACAATTGATTGATGCCAGAAGAGCACTCTGTGATTATTTATTAAGAGTAATATATTATGGCTTCCAAGTATTAATAGCAGAAGAGCACTCTGCGATTAATGATTAAGAAAAATATGTGTAACAATAATTTTCAATAGCCCTTGTTGAGTTTTGCTCTGGTCATCAAATTGAATAAAAGTATCAGGGTTAACAAACCTAATCCTGAGAATAAGTAAGCGAAGCACAAAGTTGAAATGACATAACTGATTATTAAAAAAATGGTGGATTTCTCTCTGCCTCACTCCAGAAGACATTTTCCCACTTACCCTGTGGATGACCCAAGCAGGGTGGTGGGGGGAATTATGACATCCCTGTTATACCCAAGGAGCTGACAAGGTATTCGAGTGATGTTTGGTTTCAATTGGATATGTGCTTTGACTCGGCCACCCCTTTACAAAGGTGCCTATGCCCATGGTAAGTACAGAAAAAAAATGAAACGAGAAGTGTGTGTGCGGCATGAATGTATACAAAGAAGTTAATAGATGGCTTTCAAAGATATAATAATCACATGCTGAGGCCACAGTAAACAAATAAAAACTTCTCCTTAAAATGGAAAATGATGAGTCTTAATTATGAGTTCCTTTTCCTTTTATCTACATATTGTTGACAAATGCATATGCAATATAGCATTATATATAAGAGAAATATTGTATGATGCAAGCAATCACATGTAGGGTCTCTCTCTCTCTCTCTCTCTCTCTCTCTCTCTCTCTCTCTCTCTCTCTCTCTCTCTCTCTCTCGTTCATCCGTGTATATATATATATATATATATATATATATATATATATATATATATATATATATATATATATATATATATATATATATATATATACACACACACACACACACACACACACACACACTTTTCTTTTTTTTCCTCTTTCTCGTCTTCTTTCTATATTCTGTGAGAGGGAGAACATAAAAATGTCGGGAGAAGGGGTAGTCATCAGGGGACTTAAACAGAGAATCAAGAAGTTAGAGGAAATGGTTATAAGCCTTGATGATAAAATTCGGAATATGGATGGAGAAATGAAAGAGAATGAAACACTCAAAGAACAAATAAGATCTTTGGAGGAAGCAAATAAAGCACAAGGGCAGGAGAGAAAGGAACTAGAAAAAAGAATAAAGAAGCTGGAAGGGGAAAAGAGTCAACTAGAATCTAGAATTTCTAAACAAGAAGATAAAAACAAACAGCTGAATGACAACCTAAAGGAATTAGATGTTAGTTCACTGCTCTCTTATGAGAGAGACGAGATTGCTGCTTAGAATGTTCAGATTAAGGAAAACATTGAACAGTTCAGAAAAGAGTTCCAGGAGCTGAATATGGAAAATGATGCCATGAAAACGTCCTTTGCTGATGCACTAAAGGGGAATGTGGCAGTAAAAGAGGCTGTAAAGGTGGTGGCTTTGGAAAACATACAAACAGTTGACTATAAAGAGACAGTAATCGAAAAAATGAAAGACGTTGTGATGGAAAGGGCAAACCCACTCATCAGACAGGCACTTGATAAGGAGAAGACAGTGGTAATCTCAGGCATAAGTGAATCCCAGGAGCCAACATGGCAGGGGAGACTTGAAGAAAATAAAGCTAGCGTTGTAGACCTGATAAGAAAGCTTGGAGTAGTATGTGGTCCTGAGGATATTGTAAACATACACCAACTAGGTAAATATTCGAGGGAAGGAAAGCCGAGACCAACAAAAGTAACCTTTGAGAGAGGGGAAACATGTAGGGAAATATTGTTGAGAAAAAAAGTCTAAAAGACCTTCAAGAATGCAAAGAAGTGTTCATTAGACGATACAGAACACAGGAAGAGATGGGAAAGATCAAAAACTTGTTGCAAGAGGCAAGAAGGTTAAATGATGAAAGAAATGAAGAAGAGAAGAAAAATTTT
Source organism: Halocaridina rubra (assembly GCA_037179515.1). NCBI lineage: Eukaryota > Metazoa > Arthropoda > Malacostraca > Decapoda > Atyidae > Halocaridina > Halocaridina rubra. The sequence continues at coordinate 164,076 of JAXCGZ010015142.1, forward strand.
CGTTACAGAATACTTCCAGACAAAGGGGAGATAAAGAAGATAATGACAGAAGATCAGGGGATGGGGCCTCATTAAGATTGTTATACACAAATGCTGATGGATTAGCTGGTAAGGCAGTAGAATTAAAAGATAGGATTCACAACAGTAAGGCAGATATAGTAGCAATTACAGAGACTAAGTTGAGTGAGGACATAAACAGTGTCACAGTTTTTCCTAAGGGCTTCAGAATACTAAGGGTTGAAAGATGTGAGAGGACTGGTGGAGGGATAGCACTGCTCATAAGTGAGAGGATTCAAGTTGAAGAAATAAACTTGGCTATAGAAAGTGAGTTCAGGGAATTTCTTGTTGCTCGCATAAATACTGGGTCAGAGAGCATTATAATAACTGTTGTATACAACCCACCAAGGAACCAAAATAGGCTTGAAATTTATGAGGAAAGTCATATAGGTACTATTGAAGTCATAAACTCAGTTGTTAACATGGCACGGGAGAAAAAATGTAGGATTTTGATTATAGGAGACTTTAATCATAAAGAGATAGATTGGATAAATCTTGACCCACACAGTGGTGAGGACTCATTTGGGGCAAGATTCCTAGATTGCGTACAAGGGAATTTCCTACACCAACATGTAATGGAACCAACAAGAGCCAGGGGTGGGGATGAGCCATCACTACTTGATCTAGTGTTCACAGATAATGTGTTGGATATTGAAAATATTGAGTATGAACCACCAATTGGAAAGAGTGACCACTGTGTGTTGTAGATGGAGTATATCATTGAAGATATTCTTCCTGAGAGTAGAGGCACTGAGGACATGAGGAGGAACTATCCGAAAGGAGATTACATCAAAATGAATGAGCTTTTTGCAGTTATTGACTGGAGAACCTTATTTTACAACAAATCTGTACAAGAAATGTATGACATCTTTTGTGAGAAATATGGGAAGATAGTAGATTGCTGCATACCTGTCACCAAAGTAGGTGTAATTCATGCCAGAGAGAAATGGTTCGATAATGGGTGTAAAAGAGCTAAGGAGTGGAGAGACAAATGCTGGAAAAGGTATAGGAGGAGAAAAAACATAAATGCCTGGCAAACCTACAAAAGAGCAAGAAATGACTACCTAAGTAAAAGGAGAGAGGCAGAGAGAGATTATGAGAGGGACATCACCAGGAAGGCTAAAGAAAATCCCAAGCTTTTCCACAGCTTTATCAGAGGAAAACTGAAGGTAAAAGAACAGGTTTTAAGGCTAAAGAGAGCGGATGGAAGCATCACTGAGACGGACGAAGAGATCTGCAAAGAATTGAACAAGGAGTTTCAGTCAGTATTTACAGTAGAAAATACCCCACCCCCTCAGATTGCAGTGATAGAAGCTCAAGGGCCGGTATTAGAGAACATCAACCTTACAGCCACAGAGGTATGCAAAGCGCTGATGGATTTAGATGTTCATAAAGCTACAGGTCCTGATGACATATCCCCCCATGTGCTTAAAAAATGCGCAAACACAATATCAGTGGCACTAAGTATCATATTTAAGGAGTCACTGGAGTCGGGGGAGATTCCAAGATGCTGGAAACAAGCAAATGTGATACCTATCTTCAAAAAGGGAAGGAGGGATACGGCTCTGAACTATAGACCAGTTTCCTTGACCAGCATAGTTTGCAAAGTTATGGAGAAACTACTAAGGAAACATATCTCTCTTCACTTGGAATCCTTCAACTTTTTGTCAGTGAGGCAACATGGCTTCAGAGAAGGTAGATCAACAGTAACAAACTTATTAGAATTTTATGATGAGGTAAGCCAAATCTTACAGGAAAGAGAGGGCTGGGCAGATTGCATATTCCTAGACTTCCAGAAAGCGTTTGACACTGTTCCACATGGGAGACTTATTAGGAAGCTGCAATCAATGGCTAGAATAGGTGGAAATGTCTTGGAATGGATAAAAACTTACTTAGAAGGAAGGGAACAGAGTAATAATAATAATAATAATAATAATAAGACTTTATTTCCAACGTACATTGGGTATTCAAATAAGATGCATATATATTCCAGATAGACATCTGTGGTGTACGATATAGACATACTAACAAACAAATCATAAAGATGGGTGTACTATTAAAATTTACAAGTAAAATCTTCCTTTAAGAGTAACTTCTTAAGATTATATTTAAATGTATGCACTGAACCAGCATTTTTTAGTTCTCTGGGAAGCTGATTATATAAATGAGGTCCACGAATGTTTATATCTCTTGAGCCAATATCAGTTTTAGACCTTCGTACTAATAAATCTTCCCCTTGACGGGTAGTTAACCCGGTAACTGAGCTTACTGTAGAAAAATTATACAAGCAATCAGGAAGATTGTTTCTTTGTATATTAAAAACAAAGGTACATATATCAAAAACATATTTATCTCTAATCTTTATCCATTCTAGATCTTTTAAAACAGGAGAGATGTGCTCGTATTTTCTTACATTGCCAACAGCCACTCGTGCTGCAAAGTTTTGTAACTTTTGTATTCTTTGTAATTGAGTCTTATTTGTACATCCCCAAACTTTGAGACAGTAATTAATTAAACTCATAGCTAAGGACTGGACAATTATTAAACGAGTTGATGTTTCAAATGAGTCTTTTACCCTATTTAGATATATTAGAGTACCCATTACGTTTTTATAAATTTCATCTATATGCATTTCAAAATTCATGTAACGGTCAAAATAGACACCTAGGTTCTTTACCGAGTTCATTGGCTTAATGGTATTACCATTAAAATTTATATGAAGATTGTCATCAACTTCTGATAATAATTGTCTGGATCCGATAAGAATAGATTGGGTTTTAGTTTCATTAAGTAACAGACCATTTTTTAGAAAGTAACGTTTAGCCATATACAAAATTTCTTCTGCTCTACGAATAATATTTTCTAAATCATTAATTTCTCCTTCAATTAAGATTTGAGTATCGTCAGCATATTGAATGACATAACAGTTAGGTAAATATTTTACTAGATCGTTTACATATATTAGAAAAAGTATAGGTCCTAGGATCGATCCCTGAGGGACCCCAAACAATACCTTCTTGCGACTTGAAACTACATCTTTTATTCTGACTGACTGGTAGCGGTTTATTAAATAGTTCTCGAACCAGCTTGGGTCAATGTTCATTTTTTTGCATTTTTCTAATAAGATGGTATGGTGTACACTATCAAAAGCTTTAGAAAGATCGAGTAGTAGTAGCAATGATAGAGGGTTAGAGTAAGACACTCAGTGTCTGAATGGAGAAGAGTTAGTAGTGGAGTTCCACAGGGTTCAGTTTTAGGGCCACTTTTGTTCCTTGTATATGTAAATGACCTACCAGAGTCTGTAAATTCATTCATGAATATGTTTGCAGATGATGCAAAGATTGTGAAGAAAGTAAAAAAACGAGAACAATGGTAGAGAACTTCAGGAGGATCTAAATAATCTGCATGAGTGGTCAGAAAAGTGGCTAATGAAATTCAATACCTCAAAATGTAAGGTAATGAGAATGGGTACAAGTGCAAGAAGGCCCAAGCTTGACTACTCGGTGGCTGGAGTACAACTTTAAGAGACAGAAAATGAGAGAGATCTAGGAGTAAACATACTGGCAGATTTGTCTCCAGAAATACATATAAATGGCGTAGTAAGGGCAGCATATGCATTCTTATCAAATGTAAGGGTAGCCTTCAGGCACATGGACAAGGAAATGTTCAGAAATATTTATGTAACCTATGTGAGGCCAAAACTCGAATACGCAGCCCCCTTTTGGAATCCGCACTTGAAAAAGCACATAGCTAAGCTTGAAAAAGTTCAAAGACATGCCACGAAACTGGTGCCAGAAATACGCAATCTCGGTTATGATGAGAGGCTGAGGGAATTAGACTTGCCATCACTCGAAGCTAGAAGAGTAAGGGGGGATATGATGACAGTCTTTAAATTCCTTCATGGTTATGATAGAGTGGATAGGGATCGATATTTCGATATGGCTAGCTCTAGAACTAGAGGTCATAGTTTGAAGCTTCGTAAGAAAACTTCTTTGCAGGATGTAAGGAAATACTTTTTCAGTGTAAGAGTAGTTGAAAATTGGAATTCGCTAAGCGAGGAGGTAGTTAATGCTATCTCAATCCATAGTTTTAAGGACAGGTACGATAAGTATCACTAAGTCTAAAATGGAACCGATCAGGAGACGGGAGGATACGAGCTTTGGGCTCTTTCCCGTAAACACAATTAGGTAATCACAATTAGGTAATCACACACACACATACACGAGTGAGATATCGGGGCAAGCTAGAATACTGCCCTCATCGGGCCGGGCACAAAGGAAACAATAAGACGTTGAAAAATTAGAACTAAAGGACAAAGCAGAGAATGAAAAACAATAGGAAAAGGACAAGCTGAAAAAATAGTCGAAGTAATGAAGACACGGAGATATGGATGGATTAGGTCCTGAGATGACGATAGATCCGCTTTTTGAAGAACAATAGTTGATAAGAAATAGGGAAGACAGAATAAGGAAGAGAGTTCCAGAATCTGGAGGCGGAAGGAAGAAACAGTCACTACACCAACCAATCCGCGAAGTAAAAATTTCCACAAAGTACCTGTGAGACGAGGCCGCTTGGCGAGTGCTACACGGCCGCGGCAGAGGGGAAGGGATGCAACCTGCCAATTCAAAAGAGTAGCGATCAATAGCAACGATAGAAATGAGACAGGGATGATACCTCATGGCTTGGAGAAAGAGACTCAAGATAAGATGTAAAGGAAAGGTCATTGACGAGTCTGATTGCCTTAGATTCAACTCTATCAAGGGGATATATATAAGAAGAAGCACCCCAGATTTGTGAGCAGTATTCTAAGCGGGTACGAATAAGACCTTTATAAATTCTAAGTAACTGATAAGAGGAAAAGTAATGACAAAACGAAACAGTACCCCCAGTTTTTTAGATGCAGATTTAGAAATTTGGATATGTGATTCTATCATATATATATATATATATATATATATATATATATACATATATATATATATATATATATATATATATATATATATATATATATATATATATATATATATATATATATATATATATATATATATATATATATATATATATATATATATATATATATATATATATATATATATATATATACAGATAGATAGATAGATAGTAGATATATAGATACAGATGCACGTCCAAAAGGGGGTTTGATTGCTTTTAATGAGTGAATACGAGTGCCTAAGTAGCTTATAGTCAACTTCCCAAAAGGAAGCGAAGGAAATGTTTACAAGAGTAGCCGTCTCTAATAACAACACGATCCCCTCATCATCATAAAAGGTTCAAAAGAACCTCTTCATTATAGTCTATAACGATAAAGCCAATCAGAGTGAGACGGAGATTCATTATTAATTGGCGATCATAGTAGGCATTGTTCTCCTTCAGAACGACTGTATTTAGCTTTCGGGCTGGAAGGATAACAACAATACAAGCCTTTGCGAGTCAAAACGGTCCAGAATACGCACACATACACAATACACAATGCTCTCTTCTTGCAAGCCAACAGCTTTTAGGATGTAAATATCATTCCTGCATTGAGCACGTAAACATCAGTGCTGGATTTACTGCTCTTGATGCTACCAAAGTTCACTAATACCACGAAATCTCTCTCTCATTTGTTCCAACAGGGTATTAAGGAAATCAATGTCATTGTTTCGGTCTCAAAACGCCAGTGGTAGATACTTCATTATTATTACAGTTTTTTATTATATCTGCAACAACTCGACTGTGATTCGCCGGTTGGTCTACCAATGGTAAATATGATATAAAGGAGATTTTGAGGGCCTGTGCTACTGCCCTTTGCAATGAAACATTTTCTCTCATTGGTCAGATTTCGAATGGTCTTTTTGTAACAAAGCACGTGATTGGAGAGCCACGTCACGGCTTTTCAAATATCATAAAAGGAAGATGCTGAGGTTGCCAATGGAATTAGAACCAAGAGTGCACGCTTACTGGCCAAATAAGTAACGGTTTCTGTTATGACGTTTTAGATTGGTCAACTCGAGTCACGAAATTTGAAACGAGGAACGCAATTGGTTCATAGCGATGAACAAAAGAATGCCGTCTCATTTAGGTACTTCACGGTAAAATAGGATAACCACGAATTACTGTAGCTTCACAAAGGTAAGGATGGAGAGAGAGAGAGAGAGAGAGAGAGAGAGAGAGAGAGAGAGAGAGGAGAGAGAGAGGAGAGAGAGAGAGAGAGAGAGAGAGAGAGAGAGAGAGAGAATTTTGGTATGGATTTATCTTAGTAACTTACTCCCTATTAAAGACAGACTGCATATCCATCCTCATGGGTAAGGGATTACCTCGGCAAGATCATCCTCTGAGATAGAAGCTCAGTTTTCACCACTATTGGTTGGAAAAATCATGGCAAGGCTCTTTCCTGTCAGGGAAAATTAAAATTTCCAATATGGGTAAGGAATTACCTCAGCAAGCCCTGAACTGTCTGAGAGAGAGAGACCATTTCCTTAATACTGAATATATGAACGCAAGCTATAACAATGACGCAGCTCTGCTTTCTCATCATTCTCTCTCTCTCTCTCTCTCTCTCTCTCTCTTCTCTCTCTCTCTCTCTCTCTCTCTCTCTCTCTCTCTCTCTCTCTCTCTCTCCATTATTTAATTTATTCCATTTGTCTTTATCTCGAAACTCTCACTGAAACTTTCAAAGTCCGGAAAAGTCTACAAATATAACCAAATTAAATATTCTTGTAATATATATATATATATATATATATATATATATATATATATATATATATATATATATATATATATATATATATATATATATATATATATATATATATATATATATATATATATATATATATATATATATATATATATGCACACACATACACTGACAAAAAGTCAGGCACCTGTTAACCCTCGTATCAAATCTGGATGATAACATTCAGTATATGGATAGAGAAATGAAAGAAGGTTTTGAAAGTAAGTTAAAAGAATATTAAACACTAAGATACATTATAAGAATTTTCGAGGAAAGTAAAAAGACACAAGGGGAAGAGAGAAAAGAACTAGAAAAACGAAAAAAAATAGCTTGAGGGGGAAAAATGAATAAAAAAATATAAATTCTAAAAAACAAAACAACAACAAACAGTTGAGTGACAGCCTAAGTTAATTAAATATTAGTTCACTGCTCACTTTTGTGAGAGACGAGATTGCAGACTGGAATGTCCAGATAAAGGAAAACATCAAACGGTTTAGTCAAGATTTTCAGGAGCTGAATACAGAACATACGGGCATTGCAAGATCATTTGCATCTGCAGTGAAGCAAAATGTGACAGTAAAAGAGGCAGTGAGGGAAATGGTACTGGAAAATGTGAATACTCTTGAGTATAAAGAAACAGTTATAGAAAAATAAAAGATGTTGTGATTGAAAGGCCTAATCCACTGATCAAACAGGAACTTGATAAAGGGGTGTCAGTGATAGTCTCAGGCATAAGTCAATCCCAGGAGTCAACATGGCTGGGGAAATTTGAAAAAAAAAAATTCTAGGGATTTAGACCTAATAAGGAAGCTTGGAGTAGGATGCGGTCCATAAAATATTGTAAGTATTCACCGAATTGGTAAATATTCTAGGGAGGAAAAGGAAAGAATAATGAGAGTAACTTTTGGGAGAGGGGACACACATAGAGAATTATTGATGAGGGCAAAAACCCTAAAAGATCCCCAAGAATTCAAAACAGAGTTCATTAGACCATATAGAACACAAGAAGAGATGGAAAGGTTTAAAAGCTTGTTGAAAGAAGCTGAAAGGTTAAATTAAGGGAAGAAAGTTTTTATTTTTTTATTTTAGGGTTCCAACCAAAGGGCTGACAAAGAAGATTATGCTAGGAGATCAGGGGATGCAGCCTCATTAAGATTGATATACACATATGCTGATGGGGGTGGCTGGTTAGGCAGTAGAATTAAAGGATTCACAACAGTAAGGCAGATATAGTAGATGTTACAGACACAAAGTTAAGTGAGGACATAAATTGTGTCAAAGTTTTCCTAATGACTTCAGAATATAAAGAATTGAAAGATCAAGCAATATCTTATTGTTCGCAAAAAATACTGATTCAGAGAGCATTAAAATAACCGTTGTTTATAACCCACTAAGGAATCAACAAAGGCTAGAGGATTGAGAGGAGAGTCATATAGGTACTATCAAAGTTATAAACTCAGTTGTTAACATCGTATCAGAGAGAAAGTGTAGAACACTGATTATGGGATATTTTCATTATAGAGAGATAGACTGGCCTGCATAGTGGGGAAGATTCATTTGGGGCTCAAGATTTCTAAATTGTGCACAAGGAAATTTCCTGCACCAACATGTATTGGAACT
>JAXCGZ010015142.1:180000-191835 GCA_037179515.1 Halocaridina rubra
TTTCTTTTCCTTCGTCTTGGTGTTTTCTCGTGCCGGGTCTTTATTGATGAGGGCAGATTTGACCTGTCCTGGTGTAAAAAAAAAATAAAAAAATAAAAAAAATAAAATAAAAATAAAATATATATATATATATATATATATATATATATATATATATATATATATATATATATATATATATATATATATATATATACAGTACAGTTAATTGATATATTACTATACTATCAAATGTCTGACGTCAGAAAGTGACGAAACTAAATGAATAAAAACAGATGACATTACGAAACGTCTGGTTCTTGCGTGATATAGCTGAACAAAAACACTCTCATGTACTAGGAAAGCTCATAAAAATGAATAATGATAATCTGCCTATCATTCTACCTATCTATTTATCTATCTATAAAACTATCTGTAGCAGAACACGTAGATAACCATGTGCTTAAGTACATACATATTTAAAAGTATAAAACTACTTCGGAATAGTAATATCTTTGTAAGTAAAATCTTTCGTAAAAAAATAAAAAATAAAAAATGAAAGTAAAACAATGCGTTGATTCTTCTTTTTGAGACATGGTGGTTTGAGCACTCATGATCTTTCGTACTTTTACAAACTGGCACTAGGCACTTTCATACGTTTCCAAATTGGCACTAAGCCTAAAAAAGCTGAGTCATGTGTACGGTTCTCAGTTCATTGGATGAATATATATACAAGTACATGCTGAGTTCTAAATTCTTACTTTCCTCAATCTTTTTCTCAAGTAACCAGTACTAAGTTGGCACTTGGCACCAGCTGTCCGTTGCGATACTAAAGCTGAATGTCTTTTGGACTTAAATAGGTGAGGCCAGGACATCATTCCTATGCCTACAATTACGAAATATATTCTGGCGCATTCGTGACACATCTCTTAGTAACCCCTCACGACAGACAACACTCCCTATCTCTATTTCTCTTTCTTCTTCTTAACTGTTTTCTTGGTGCCCGGGCCCGAAGAGGGCAGCTTTCTTTGCCCGTCCTATTGCTACTCATAAAAAAAAAAACCGATATTAAAGTCCATACTCCATTTTACGTCTCCAAACTGACGCTATGGTTTAATATTCTAACCTGTTCACGGTTCCACGTTCACAGGAGGACTATAAATACTGAACTCTAACTTCTTCTTCTTCTTAAGAAAAGGTGGTTAGAATCTGGGCTCTGTCAAAGGTTTAAAGACTATTTTTAATGTTTTAAAAAGTACAAAACGGGATCCAATTCTAGGTTTGGTTTTAGGTATCCAATATGACGATAAGGTTAAAAAAAAAATATATCTAGCGCAAGATTCTAAGTACTCCAGAGAAGTATGTACCCATATATTGAACTCTAAATTTTCTTTTTTCTTCTTCTTCTTCATACTACTACTACTACTACTATTACTACTACTACTACTAATAATAATAATAATAATTTTAATAATAATAATAATAATAATAATAATAATAATAACAATAATCATAATAATAATAAAATAATGATAATAATAATAATAATAATAACAATAAATAATAATAATAATAATAATAATAATAATAATAATAATAATAATAATAATAATAATAATAATACTTTTTCTTCTTCTTCTTCTTTTTCACCACCTAGTTATCAGTATGTGCATCAAAACCCCCCCTCGCTGCGTGCTCATAGGTCTCCCACAGGTAAGCAATATGTAAAACAAACATAGTAGAGGGAGGGAGGGGGAGTTGGTCAGCCTCGCCCAGCGCCATTTCAATTTGTGATTGATCATGATTTCTGGGAGGGAGGGGGGAGAGGTTATAGAGCGAAGAGGAGGGCGATAGGGGGTAAAGCAGTGATTCTCAACCTTTTTACTCTCTTCACCCCTTATGAAAATTCGACGTGCTCGTGGCCCACCTTCTTCAGGGAATTTTCAACACGCTCGTGGCCTCACTTTCATTTTCTCCCACCCACAAATAACGAAATATAAAGTGCAAGTGAAGAGAATGCTTTTATTTTATTTCAAGACTGACAATCGCTATCTTTACTATATGTATTTCGTCAACTTGTATGCTTTGTCTAACCTGTGATATCTTAAAGAACCCGTTAAGACTACATTCATAATGCCGCTTTCACACCAAAGTGGCCCGTCGCATGTGACATGCCACGTGGCACGCCAGTTGAAAACGAATATCCGGAAATATATGAAACCTCTCACACAGAAGTGGCGTGACACGTCCCATATGCCACGTGCGATTTGCATCGCAAGTCGCACGTGGCATATGGGACGTGTCACGCCACTTCTGTGTGAAAGGTTTCATATATTTCCGGATGTTCGTTTTCAACTGGCGTGCCACGTGGCATGCATGGCCCCCAAGTCAAGAACCACTTACAGAAGGGCAGAATAAGGACGAGATATCCATATACAGAGGATAAGTCATGCTGAGGTGGATAGGAGAAAGAAAGAAAATACAGGAAAGGAAATGAATAGAGAAGGGGTGGAGGAGAAAGAGAGAGATATCTATTTGCTTCATCCTTCTATCATTTTGGCTCCAAATAAAATAATCGGTATTGGGGATCGTTATTAATAGAGGATTATCGGTGACTTAAGAAGAAGAAGACGTAAGTTAATAATAATAATAATAATAATAATAATAATAATAATAATAATAATAATAATAATAATAATAATAATAATAATAATAATAATAATAATAATAATAATAATAATAATAATAATAATAATAATAATAACAACAATAAGAATAATAATAATAATAATAATAATAATAATAATAATAATAATAATAATAATAATAATAATAATAACAATAATAAAAATAATAATAATAATAATAATAACAATAATAAATAACAACTAATAATAATAATAATAATAATAATAATAATAATAATAATAATAATAATAATAATAATAATAATAATAATAATAATAATAATAATAATCTATTATGATAACGCTGACTGAGTGAATATGTGTATATCGACAATTCTATGTCTGTGAACAACGACGAAGGGTATAAGGGTATACACGTGAATGCGTACGACCTTCCAATTATTTCCGATAAATCCTTTTGTAGAATTATTAGAATTATCAGCAGCCTCCCTCATTAAATTTAATGAAAGCTAATGCAAGGATTTCCCTTCGCGTACGGAGACGATACACTGATATGCGACCCTGATTCCCTTTCGCCTGGACGTTCATTACCTTCATTTCCTATATTGTAATGAGACAAGCATAGCCCATCAGTGAAGCAGTTTTAGAAAGAGATTTGTAAGGAAGAACTGAACACCCCATCACTGAAGCAGAATTAGAAACAAAAGATATGTTGCAAAGTGACAAGGACAGCCCATCCGTGAAGCAGTTTTTATTTTTTTATACAGATATGTTGTAAAGAGACGAGGGGCTCTCTTCAGTGAATAAGTTTTAGAAAAAGATACTTTGCAAAGAGACAAGAAAACTCATCACTGGGGCAGTTTTAGAAGAAAAAAAATTACGTTGTGAGATGAAAAGGAAACCCATCAGTGAAGCAGTAAAAAAAAAAGTACACGGTGAGGGGAAAGGGAAACCCCATCAGTGAAGGAGTTTAAAAAGAAGTACATTGTAAAGAGAAAAAGAAACCCATCAGTGAAGAAGTTTAAAAAAAAGTACATTGTAAGGAGAAAAAGAAACCCATTAGTGAAGCACTTTAATAAAAATAACATTGTAAATAGAAAAGAAAGCCCATCAGTGAAGCATAAAAAAAGATACATTGTAAAGAGAAAAGGAAGCCCATCAGTGAAGAAGTTTAAAATAAAGTAGTACATTGTAAAGAGAAAAAGAAACCCATCAGCAAAGCAGTTTTTAAAAAAATAACATTGTAAATAGAAAAGGAAGCCCATCAGTGAAGCAGTTTAAAAAGAAAATAACACTGTACATAGAAAAGGAAGTCCATCAGTGAAGAAGTTTAAAAAAAGTACATTGTACGGAGAAAAAGAAATCCGTCAGTGAAGCAGTTTAAAAAATAAAAGTACACTGAAGAGAGAAAAGGAAACCCACCAGTGACGAAGTCTAAAAAAAAAAGTACATTGTAAGGAGAAAAGGAAACCCATCAGTGAAGAAGTTTAAAAAAAGATACATTGCGAGGAGAAAAAGAAACCCAACAATGAAGAAATATTATGAAAAAGATATGTTGTAAGGATACAAGTAAAACCCATTAATAAAGCAGAATCATATATATAATTTGAGAGCTGTATTTGGGGTTTTATAGCAATTCATTTTTTTTAATATATTATAGTAACAGCTACTACTATTGCTACTACTACTACTACTACCATTATTATTATAATTAATTATTATTATTATTATTATTATTATTATTATTATTATTATTATTATTATTATTATTATTATTATTATTATTATTATTATTATTATTATTATTTTTATTATTATTATTATTATTATTATTATTATTATTATTATTATTATTATTATCATTATTATTATTATTATTATAGAAGTAATCTAGCATAGTCTTGGTATTTTTTTCCACATAGCAAATATGCATACTATATATACTTATACCTTTGGGGATTTCTTGGACAACGTTCATAATCATCATTATTATTATTATTATCATTATTAATATTATCATTATTATTATTATTATTATTATTATTATTATTATTATTATTATTATTATTATTATTATTATTGGGCGTGCCATGGCTGAACAGGATAAAGAACGAGTATATTAGAAGGACAGCTCAGGCAGGATGCTTTTGGGGGGATATGGTGAGAGAGGAGGGGCTGGGATGGTTTGGCATATGCTGAAGAGGAATGAGGGGAATGCTAGGCGAAGGCTGTTGAGTCTAAAAAGATTGCCGTGGATAATAGTATTGTTAATATCACGGTTTCATTTTGAATATATATATATATATATATATATATATATATATATATATATATATATATATATATGTGTGTGTGTGTGTGTGTGTGTGTGTGTGTGTGTGTGTGTGTGTGTGTGTGTGTGGTGTGTGTGTGTGTGTGTGTGTGTGTGTGTTATATTTAGGATAAATATACATGTATATGTTATGCATTAATTCCGATACAAAAGAAATCCACTATGAATACAATTATTTAAGATAAGTAACACATTCATGTAATGAGTTCCACAACCAAAAAACATGTGGATAGGAACAGGGAACACCCTCTCTCTCTCTCTCTCTCTCTCTCTCTCTCTCTCTCTCTCTCTCTCTCTCTCTCTCTCTCTCTCTCTCTCTCTCTCTCTCTCTCTCTCTCTCAGCATTCACCTTTCCAGGGGAGGCTGGCTTTCTCTTATAATCGACAATGTAACAGCGAAGGAAGATAGATCTGAAAAGTGATATAGAGAAGATTGGGAAGGAAAAGGAAAGAGGAGGAGGAGCTAGAATGCGAAACAGAATAACGTGACGAAAACGAAGAAAAGTAGGAAAGACGAATTTTAAGAACTAAATAAGAAGAACTAAAGAATAAGACGAATATTAGGAAAAGAAGAAGAAGAACCTTGAACAAGAGAGAGAGGAAGACGTAAAAAACCGTAAATATATGTACATATACCTAGCTGCCAGCCTGCCTGCCACACCCACCCACCCATAGCGCCTGGGAGTGATTGATAAAACGCTTGAAAGACTACACAGCCCCTGCTTGTTATTGCTCCAAGATTTACGTTTGCAACATGACGGAAGATGTCGATGATGGATTTACGGCACAACATCATGATAGATCGATATGCCTACGGACTCAAGAAGGTGTTGTACCTACTCCACACCTGATAAACATTTTGTGTCTTTAAAAACACAAGGACTTGAGAGAGAGAGAGAGAGAGAGAGGAGAGAGAGAGAGAGAGAGAGAGAGAGAGAGAGAGAGAGAGAGAGAGAGAGAGAGAGAGAGAGAGAGAGGGGGGGGGGGGCTGGATCATATTTTGAATTATAAAGTAGTGAGTGAGAGAGAGAGAGAGAGAGAGAGAGAGAGAGAGAGAGAGAGAGAGAGAGAGAGAGAGAGAGAGAGAAGAGAGAGAGAGAGAGAGAGAGAGAGAGAGATGCATGATCACAAGCACTTCCAGATCTGCTATAAAGGTCATTATTACATTCCCTTTTAGATATTACATATTTAAAATTTCACTAGGCACAAAGATGTATATGTTTTTAGTGAAGAATAAACGTTTAATATTAAGAATAAATCGTCAGGATCACAGAAATGCTTTAACATTTCAAAATAACACAGTCCAGAAGGTCTGACGTCCTGCAACTTAACACACACTTTAATATAATGTATTAAAGAACTTTTAATATAATGTATTAAAGAACTGCTCCCTTCTCGGCCACATAAAACACATTGGAGTATTCTGGATGTATCATTCCTGTTTCTTCATAAGTCAACTTCCAACACATGTCTGTAGCCAAGTCTTATGCGCGTAGCAAATCTATCACAATCATCTGTTAGCATTTTTCCTGTACCACAAGTTTGCGATATAATACATATATTTTTATAGTGTGGGACAGTTTCTGTTGTCTGTGAAAGTATTAATAGCTCCAGGTCTTCTTGGATCTCATTTTTAAGTATTGTTTTCATTTGAGACACGGTGACAATAGACTGAGATGTTGACTCTTCAATAGCCTTCTTTACACACTTGTCGGCCTTTTCACTGCCACTTATCCCAACATGGGAAGGTACCCATGAGAAGGTTCATATTTGCACATATGATAAGTCCTTCATGAATTGCAGTCATGAGGGTTTTGTAAGCTGGTTTTAAAGATCTTTGTGATAAGAGTGCACTTTTTGAGTCACAAAAAATGACTGCACTTTTTCCAGTACTAATGATGTACTCAATAACAAGTATGATTTTAGTGATTTCACACTCCATGACTTATGTCCACTTAGGCAAACTTGACCCTTTTTCATGTATTTGCAACCTTCTAAAGTTTTCATGAACTATCATACTGCAACCAGACCCACCTGTACTGCGTATATGGGACCCATTTGTATATATACAGAGTGTTTCATTAATTTTAGGAAAATTATTTTAGATAAATGCACTCAAGGTAACGATTACATCTGCCAAAACAAGTCCTTCGCAAGAGAGGCAACCGTCCTAGCCCTTGGTGGAAAAGGGAGTCCGTGACGTAAAACCGAAACTACAACAGCCTCTAGCCACAGGTGCTTTTTCACGACAGGAGTTACTTCAAGGCCAGATGGTAGAGTTGGGAGAAAAGTTTCTACATTCACTCTATGACAAGGATTAATTACATTAACAGCATCATTATTAATTTCACGAATTTATTTCCCAATTTCATATAGTTTCGTACTTTCTCTACGAATATGAGAATTTAGATGTATTATGGGGTATCTCCTGAACCCAGCTTTCCTTTCCACATCCACTGATTAATAAATAATAATAATAATAATAATAATAATAATAATAATAATAATAATAATAATAACATTAATAATAATAATGATGATGATGATGATGAGAAGAAGAAGAAGAAGAAGAAGGAGAAGAAGAAGAAGAAGGAGAAGAAGGAGAAGAAGGAGAAGGAGAGATGATGATGATGATGATGATGATGATGAAGAAGAAGAAGAAGAAGAAGAAGAAGAAGAAGAAGAAGAAGAAGAAGAAGAAGAAGAAGAAGAAGAAGAAGAAGAAGAAGAAGAAGAAGAAGAAGAAGAAGAAGAAGAAGAAGAGAGAGAAGAAGAAGAAGAAGAAGAAGAAGAAGAAGAAGAATAGAAGAAGAAGAAAGAAGAAAGAAGAAGAAGAAGAAGAAGAAGAAGAAGAAGAAGAAGAAGAAGAAGAAGAAGAAGAAGAAGAAGAAGAAGAAGAAGAAGAAGAAGAAGAAGAAGAAAAAGAAAAAGAAGAAGAAGAAGATGAAGAAAAAGATCATGATGATGATGATGACGATGACGATGACGATGACGATGACGACGAAGAAGAAGAAGAAGAAGAAGAAGAAGAAGAAGAAGAAGAAGAAGAAATAGAAAGAAATAGAAGAAATAGAAGAAGACGAAGACGAAGACGAAGAAGAAGAAGAAGAAGAAGAAGAAGAAGAAGAAGAAGAAGAAGAAGAAGAAGAAGAAGAAGAAGAAGAAGAAGAAGAAGAAGAAGAAGAAGAAGAAGAAGAAGAAGAAAAAGAAGAAGAAGATGATGAAGAGAAAGATCATGATGATGATGATGACGATGACAATGACAATGACAATGACGATGACGATGACGACGACGACGACGAAGAAGAAGAAATAGAAGAAATAGAAGAAATAGAAGAAATAGAAGAAATAGAAGAAGACGAAGACGAAGAAGACGAAGACGAAGAGAAGAAGAAGAGAAGAAGAAGAAGACGAAGAAGATAGAAGAAGAAGAAGAAGAAGAAGAAGAAGAAGAAGAAGAAGAAGAAGAAGAAGAAGAAGAAGAAGAAGAAGAAGAAGAAGAAGAAGAAGAAGAAGAAGAAAGAAGAAGAAGAAGAAGAAGAAGAAGAAGAAGAAGAAGAAGAAGAAGAAGAAGAAGAAGAAGAAGAAGAAGAAGAAGAAGAAGAAGAAGAAGAAGAAGAAGAAGAAGAAGAAGAAGAAGAAGAAGAAGAAGAAGAAAAGAAGAAAAAGAAGAGAAGAAGAAGAAGAAGAAATAATTAAAAAAGAATTAAAGAAAAGGAAGACGAAGAAGAAGAAGAAGAATAGAAAATAATAATAATAATAATAATAAGACTTTATTTCCAACGTACATTGGGTATTCAAATAAGATGCATATATATTCCAGATAGACATCTGTGGTGTACGATATAGACATACTAAAACAAACAAATCATAAAGATGGGTGTACTATTAAAATTTACAAGTAAAATCTTCCTTTAAGAGTAACTTCTTAAGATTATATTTAAAAGTATACACTGAACCAGCATTTTTTAGTTCTCTGGGAAGCTGATTATATAAATGAGGTCCACGAATGTTTATATCTCTTGAGCCAATATCAGTTTTAGACCTTCGTACTAATAAATCTTCCCCTTGACGGGTAGTTAACCCGGTAACTGAGCTTACTGTAGAAAAATTATACAAGCAATCAGGAAGATTGTTTCTTAGTATATTAAAAACAAAGGTACATATATCAAAAACATATTTATCTCTAATCTTTATCCATTCTAGATCTTTTAAACAGGAGAGATGTGCTCGTATTTTCTTACATTGCCAACAGCCACTCGTGCTGCAAAGTTTTGTAACTTTTGTATTCTTTGTAATTGAGTCTTATTTGTACATCCCCAAACTTTGAGACAGTAATTAATTAAACTCATAGCTAAGGACTGGACAATTATTATACGAGTTGATGTTTCAAATGAGTCTTTTACCCTATTTAGATATATTAGAGTACCCATTACTTTTTTATAAATTTCATCTATATGCATTTCAAAATTCATGTAACGGTCAAAATAGACACCTAGGTTCTTTACCGAGTTCATTGGCTTAATGATATTACCGTTAAAATTTATATGAAGATTGTCATCAACTTCTGATAATAATTGTCTGGATCCGATAAGAATAGATTGGGTTTTAGTTTCATTAAGTAACAGACCATTTTTTAGAAAGTAACGTTTAGCCATATACAAAATTTCTTCTGCTCTACGAATAATATTTTCTAAATCATTAATTTCTCCTTCAATTAAGATTTGAGTATCGTCAGCATATTGAATGACATAACAGTTAGGTAAATATTTTACTAGATCGTTTACATATATTAGAAAAAGTATAGGTCCTAGGATCGATCCCTGAGGGACCCCAAACAATACCTTCTTGCGACTTGAAACTACATCTTTTATTCTGACTGACTGGTAGCGGTTTTTTAAATAGTTCTCGAACCAGCTTGGGTCAATGTTCATTTTTTTGCATTTTTCTAATAAGATGGTATGGTGTACACTATCAAAAGCTTTAGAAAGATCGAGTAGTAGTAGCAATGATATTTTCTTATTATCTATATTTTTGTATATTTCATCTGATATTTTCAATAAGGCAGTTTCAGTTGATAATTTTGGCCTGAAACCGTGTTGACTTTTTGCAATAAGTTTATTTTTTTCAAGAAACTCACTTAACTGATTTGCAACAATCTTTTCAAGTATCTTTGATAAAATTGGTAGTAAAGAGATTGGTCTATAGTTAGAGACGTCGTCAGGATTTCCATTTTTAAAACCAGGAATTACATGGGGATTTTTCCATAAATCTGGGTAAATATTGGTAACTATGGAAGTATTGATTATTACCGTCAGATAATAAGCTATTACAAATAATGAATCTCTAATAAAACGAAAACAAATTCCATCTGATCCATATGCATTAGAGTCTTTCAGATTTTTTATTACTAAGATTACTGTATTACAATCTACTGTAGTAGGGTTAAAGACATCATTACTTCTGTTGAATGCACTATGTTCTTGAAGATTAACATTATTATTATTATTACTACCATCATCACTATTATCATTACCATTACTACCACCATCATTATTATTTACACCATTATCAACATTTCTATTATTATTACTACTACCATCATCATTATTATTACCACCATTACTATTATTGATTTCATTTATTATTTCTTTTTTTGTTTTTTCAAAGTTTTTTTCCCCACTTCAGCGAAAAAATTTTTGAACTCTTCTGCTTTAGCAGAATATAAATAAACACACATAAAGCTATATAGAGAATAATCATAAGTACTTGAAAAGAATAACATGTTACAGCATATGCTGTATCATGATATCGATTATACAGTATAATGAGACCTGAACAATATACAGGAATAAAACTCCCAATCAATTAGCATCCCATTGGGCTCTAGACCGCCATGTTTTGCATATATCTATTCAAAATGAAAGCAATACCATCAATTGAAAGAATAAGACTCGATGCCGGCACAGGCCCCAACCCCCCCACTGTGGTGCCCAGCCACAGCAGGAACCTCCCCAGTAAACAGTTTAAACTCTCTTGCCTGGACGAGGCGCGATCCCTCGACCTCGCGAATGAGAGGCCATCGCGTTACCACTGTACTAGCCAGAAGGCTGCCTTCCCCCTCTTGCTGCATAAACTTAATTAGGCATAAATATCCGGCCCATCATTTCTCACCACTTCCTTTTTATCACTTGAAAATAGAATCAACCGGAGACAAGCAAAACGTTGTGGTGTGTCCCTAGGGGGTCTTGTTTTCCCTCTCTGATTTATAGTTTCCTTTATAACCGCATACAATCAGTGACCCTATTGTTCCCTCTACTGACACATACAGCTATGTGCACCAATTTGGGGGCTCCGTTTTAATTGGGTGGTCTGAGTGACGCTACTCTTCAAAAGTACTTCTCAATGGTGTACAGTCAAACAAACAAACAAAAAAAGTACTTTTTTATCCCTCTTCAAGGTATCTTGATCACGTTTCGAGTTAAGAGATGGATGTATATTGGTTACTTTTAATTCGTCAAAGCGATATTAATAGTTATAAATTACACACTGGTAATAGGAATTGTCAAAGGTTTTGAAAATTAATTTGATGGAAAATGTGGGTTAAAAGGTTTTATACATTATAGGTTTTATTACTTATAAGTTCTATATCAAATACCTAAAATTTTCAAAATCATCAGCAGTCAGTATTAAATCCTCTACATGATAAAACTTTTAATATATAACTTCAGCTTTAACACAATATGAGTTTATGAGATCCAGAAAAAAGCCTAATACATTCTGAGCCTTATAAAAGCCTTTCGTGTTTCGGACAAGCAAACATCTCTTACTAGAGATGTCTAAACAAACTTAAGAACACTAATAGAGAATTAGATAC
>JAXCGZ010015143.1:2500-5000 GCA_037179515.1 Halocaridina rubra
AACATGAATAATTATTTTACCCCGACCGGGACTCGAACCTAAGACTTATGATTACTAAGTCAAGGCGCTACCACTACACCACAGAAGGTTAAAAGGAACCCAACCTTATAGCTTATATCTGCTATACTTAGGAATGAACGCATTCTATCTGAATGCCACTATGTTCATATTACAGATTCCCCAACCTCACTCGTGGCTTCATTTTAGCATTTAATTCTAATCCCAATCTCATTCGGGCATGAAATATCAAATAAGCACATTACATATGTGAAAACATGAATAATTATTTTACCCCGACCGGGACTCGAACCTAAGACTTATGATTACTAAGTCAAGGCGCTACCACTACACCACAGAAGGTTAAAAGGAACCCAACCTTATAGCTTATATCTGCTATACTTAGGAATGAACGCATTCTATCTGAATGCCACTATGTTCATATTACAGATTCCCCAACCTCACTCGTGGCTTCATTTTAGCATTTAATTCTAATCCCAATCTCATTCGGGCATGAAATATCAAATAAGCACATTACATATGTGAAAACATGAATAATTATTTTACCCCGACCGGGACTCGAACCTAAGACTTATGATTACTAAGTCAAGGCGCTACCACTACACCACAGAAGGTTAAAAGGAACCCAACCTTATAGCTTATATCTGCTATACTTAGGAATGAACGCATTCTATCTGAATGCCACTATGTTCATATTACAGATTCCCCAACCTCACTCGTGGCTTCATTTTAGCATTTAATTCTAATCCCAATCTCATTCGGGCATGAAATATCAAATAAGCACATTACATATGTGAAAACATGAATAATTATTTTACCCCGACCGGGACTCGAACCTAAGACTTATGATTACTAAGTCAAGGCGCTACCACTACACCACAGAAGGTTAAAAGGAACCCAACCTTATAGCTTATATCTGCTATACTTAGGAATGAACGCATTCTATCTGAATGCCACTATGTTCATATTACAGATTCCCCAACCTCACTCGTGGCTTCATTTTAGCATTTAATTCTAATCCCAATCTCATTCGGGCATGAAATATCAAATAAGCACATTACATATGTGAAAACATGAATAATTATTTTACCCCGACCGGGACTCGAACCTAAGACTTATGATTACTAAGTCAAGGCGCTACCACTACACCACAGAAGGTTAAAAGGAACCCTTGACTTAGTAATCATAAGTCTTAGGTTCGAGTCCCGGTCGGGGTAAAATAATTATTCATGTTTTCACATATGTAATGTGCTTATTTGATATTTCATGCCCGAATGAGATTGGGATTAGAATTAAATGCTAAAATGAAGCCACGAGTGAGGTTGGGGAATCTGTAATATGAACATAGTGGCATTCAGATAGAATGCGTTCATTCCTAAGTATAGCAGATATAAGCTATAAGGTTGGGTTCCTTTTAACCTTCTGTGGTGTAGTGGTAGCGCCTTGACTTAGTAATCATAAGTCTTAGGTTCGAGTCCCGGTCGGGGTAAAATAATTATTCATGTTTTCACATATGTAATGTGCTTATTTGATATTTCATGCCCGAATGAGATTGGGATTAGAATTAAATGCTAAAATGAAGCCACGAGTGAGGTTGGGGAATCTGTAATATGAACATAGTGGCATTCAGATAGAATGCGTTCATTCCTAAGTATAGCAGATATAAGCTATAAGGTTGGGTTCCTTTTAACCTTCTGTGGTGTAGTGGTAGCGCCTTGACTTAGTAATCATAAGTCTTAGGTTCGAGTCCCGGTCGGGGTAAAATAATTATTCATGTTTTCACATATGTAATGTGCTTATTTGATATTTCATGCCCGAATGAGATTGGGATTAGAATTAAATGCTAAAATGAAGCCACGAGTGAGGTTGGGGAATCTGTAATATGAACATAGTGGCATTCAGATAGAATGCGTTCATTCCTAAGTATAGCAGATATAAGCTATAAGGTTGGGTTCCTTTTAACCTTCTGTGGTGTAGTGGTAGCGCCTTGACTTAGTAATCATAAGTCTTAGGTTCGAGTCCCGGTCGGGGTAAAATAATTATTCATGTTTTCACATATGTAATGTGCTTATTTGATATTTCATGCCCGAATGAGATTGGGATTAGAATTAAATGCTAAAATGAAGCCACGAGTGAGGTTGGGGAATCTGTAATATGAACATAGTGGCATTCAGATAGAATGCGTTCATTCCTAAGTATAGCAGATATAAGCTATAAGGTTGGGTTCCTTTTAACCTTCTGTGGTGTAGTGGTAGCGCCTTGACTTAGTAATCATAAGTCTTAGGTTCGAGTCCCGGTCGGGGTAAAATAATTATTCATGTTTTCACATATGTAATGTGCTTATTTGATATTTCATGCCCGAATGAGATTGGGATTAGAATTAAATGCTAAAATGAAGCCACGAGTGAGGTTGGGGAATCTGTAATATGAACATAGTGGCATTCAGATAGAATGCGTTCATTCCTAAGTATAGCAGATATAA
>JAXCGZ010015143.1:15000-17500 GCA_037179515.1 Halocaridina rubra
CGCAAAAGCCCTGTACCATATCAAGTACATATTCAAGTTTGACCAATGAATATTTTGAGTCGCATATGAGTACTCAATAGTGCATTTAAAACCAGTCTTATAAATCATGAATTGGAACATTTGTTTGGCGCCATTAATATAGAAGATAACTATCTGTAATCTGATGAAACTAATAAAAATTCTATCAACAATGTTTCCAAATGCATTAGTAGAATATTTTCATAGGAAGTAAATGAGCTTCTCGATGAGAGAATGTATGTAAAAGAAGCGCATAATAGAATTAATGTGATTATGAATGTAGAAAATAAGCGATACCGAAAAAGAAGGCCCAAGCATGACTACTCGGTGGAAGAAGTACGACACTTCAAGAGACAGAGAATGAGAGAGATCTAGGAGTAAAAGTATTGGCAGATTTGTCTCCAGAAATGCATATAAATGGCATAGTAAGGGTAGCATATCCTTTCTTAGCAAATGTAAGGGTAGCCTTCAGGCACATGGACAAGGAAATGTTCAGAAATATTTGTGTAACCTACGTGAGACGAAAACTTGCATATGCCGCCCCCTTTTGGAATCCGCACTTAAAAAAGCACGTAGTTAAGCTGGAAAACTTCAAAGACATGAAAAGAAACTGGTGCCAAAAATACGCAATCTCAGTTATGATGAGAAGCTGAGGGAATTAGACTTACCATCACTTGAAGCTAGAAGATTGAGGGAGATATGGTGACAGTCTTTAAATTCTTTCATAGTTATGATAAAGTGGATAGGGATGGATATTTTGATATGGCGGGCACTAGAACTAGAGGTCATAGTTTGAAGCTTTGTAAGAAAACTTCTTTGCAAGATGTAAAGAAATAAAGTTTTAGTGTAAGAGTAGTTGATAATTGGAATTCACTAAGCGAGGACAAGTATGATATTAATCAGTAAGTACAAAATGGAACCGATCAGGAGACGAAAAGTTACGAGCTTTGTGCTCTTTTCCGTAAGCACAATTAGGTAATTACGTACACACGCGCGCGCGCGCGCACCTACACACATATAACTTCAGGAGGATCTAAATAATCTGCATGAGTGGTCAGAAAAGTGGCTATTGAAATTCAATACTTCAAAATGTAAGGTAATGAGAATGGGTACAAGTGCAAGAAGGCCCAAGCTTGACTACTCGGTGGCTGGAGTACAACTTCAAGAGACAGAAAATGAGAGAGATCTAGGAGTAAACATACTGGCAGATTTGTCTCCAGAAATACATATAAATGGCATAGTAAGGGCAGCATATGCATTCTTATCAAATGTAAGGGTAGCCTTCAGGCACATGGACAAGGAAATGTTCAGAAATATTTATGTAACCTATGTGAGGTCAAAACTCGAATATGCAGCCCCCTTTTGGAATCCGCACTTGAAAAAGCACATAGCTAAGCTTGAAAAAGTTCAAAGACATGCCACGAAACTGGTGCCAGAAATACGCAATCTCAGTTATGATGAGAGGCTGAGGGAATTAGACTTACCATCACTCGAAGCTAGAAGAGTGAGGGGGGATATGGTGACAGTCTTTAAATTCCTTCATGGTTATGATAGAGTGGATAGGGATCGATATTTTGATATGGCTGGCTCTAGAACTAGAGGTCATAGTTTGAAGCTTCGTAAGAAAACTTCTTCGCAGGATGTAAGGAAATACTTTTTCAGTGTAAGAGTAGTTGATAATTGGAATTCGCTAAGCGAGGAGGTAGTTAATGCTATCTCAATCCATAGTTTTAAGGACAGGTATGATAAGTATCACTAAGTATAAAATGGAAGCGATCAGGAGACGGGAAGATACGAGCTTTGGGCTCTTTCCCGTAAACACAATTAGGTAATCACAATTAGGTAATCACACACACATACATATATACAAATATATATATATATATATATATATATATATATATATATATATATATATATATATATATATATATATATATATATATATATATATATATATATATATATATATCCAAGCAAGCACATTACATATGTGATTTCATGAATCATTTTATATCCCGACCGGGATTCGAACCTAGGACTTATAATTACTAAGTCAAGGCGCTACCAACTACACACCACAGAAGGTTAAAAGGAATCCAACCTTATAGCTTATATCTGCTATACTTAGGAATGAACGCATTCTATCTGAATGCCACTATGTTCATATTACAGATTCCCCAACCTCACTCGTGGCTTCATTTTAGAATTTAATTCAATTCCCAATCTCGTTCGGGTCTTACAATAACTAAGCAAGCACATTACATATGTGAAAACATGAATCATTTTTTACCCCGACCGGGACTCGAACCTAGGACTTATAATTACTAAGTCAAGGCGCTACCAACTACACACCACAGAAGGTTAAAAGGAATCCAACCTTATAGCTTATATCTGCTATACTTAGGAATGAACACATTCTATCTTAATGCCACTAAGTTCATATTGGTTGGGGAATCTGTAATATGAACATAGTGGCATT
>JAXCGZ010015143.1:27500-37500 GCA_037179515.1 Halocaridina rubra
AATATTGTTCTATTTGTGTGGATTTTTTTTTTTTAAACTGCATTAAATAGCACTATTTGCAGCAAAGCACTGACAGTCATGACTGTTTCATCTTTATATATGTGTAGAAATAATCTATTGTTTGGGAAAGAAATATAGAACAAGAAGAATTCGACCTTCAATCAATAATTAATCAGTGTGGCTGCCGCCTGGATATATAAGCCACTCATTGATTCTTCTCTCCGATTGGCTGGCAACCTCTCATGCCTTATTAGGTTATAAGTCTCTCTCTCTCTCTCTCTCTCTCTCTCTCTCTCTCTCTCTCTCTCTCTCTCTCTCTCTCTCTCTCTCTCTCTCTTTACGCTGATCCTTCATGAGATCCTAGTTCCAAAAATCCTGCACCACAACTCCTCTCATCCTGGGTTTTATGATTTTTTTGCTGGGACTCCAAACACTGAGAAAATTTACTCTGTTTGCATAATATAGACGAGCTAAATAGCAGGAGCCTTCACAAAGTAACTCATGGTTGCGTAATATACTTTTTGAATATCTCATGTTTAATGCTCTCCATTCTGGTTCCCTTGTAATTTGCATTAGAGCAATATTAATGGACACAGGGCTGTCTAAAAGTCACTTGGAACATATTGGTATTCTACATTAAAGTAAAACAAGCTAACGGGTTCTTACACTTCAAGAGTGTTCAGTGATGGATAGGTTAGCTTCACACTTACTGTCAGAAACGAATATAAATTCAAAGTACATTACTTTTTGGTATCAAGTAAAGATAGCGAGTCTCACCACTTCAAGTATATCCGTCAATTTTTAGGTTACTAAAGGTTAGGTTAGTATACGGTAGTTTACTTAGCTAACCTAACATAACTTAACCTGACTTAAACTAACCTAACATAACCTAACATAGCAATTTACTATATTACTTAATACACTGAGAGTCGCTATCTTTACTTGATCCATTTGTTGCCACGAGGTTTTATCAAGTAAATTTCCTTAGAAGAGCAAATATATGTCGCCCAGCTGCTTCAACCTCATCTTTATTGCAATCATCATCATTATGAAAATACCTCCAAGAGCTGCAAAATTATTTGCTACCAAATTATTCATAAACGTGTTTATATTTATAAGAGAATAACTATAAATTTTCTCATCATCATAAAAAAAAAGATTATTCATTACATGAAATTGAGGTCATTTTGGTCATTAGAATGGAGTTTCACTATTGACTTCCCCTCCTCACTTATTTACTTCACTCTTCCCCGGTTCACTGTGACAGTTCTCCTGCTTTTTGAATATGAATGATTTATTTAAAGTGATACGATCAGTGTGAACACTCGAGGGCGTTCGCACACACACATACACACACACATATGTGTCAATGAGTAGATAAAGAAATCGATTGGTAAATAAAATTAGGTAAAAAGACACACACACACACACACACACAGACCAAGTCGTGAACACTTGCTAGAATACCCTCCTAACTCGGAAACGAACATAGCTATATATATATATATATATATATATATATATATATATATATATATATATATATATATATATATATATATTATATATATATATATATATATATATATATATATATATATATATATATATATATTATATATATATATATATATATATATATATATATATATATATATATATATATATATATATATATATATATATATATATATATATATATATATATATATATATATATATATATATATATATATATATATATATATATATATATATATATATATATATATATATATATATATATATATATATATATATATATATATATATATATATATATATATATATATATATATTCTTCTTGTGAAATATGGGTAACTTCCACATTACTAGTTCCGGGTTCAACCTTATATTATGAATTACACTCATGATACTTTATCATAATTAGCGATACGGCATATTGAGTTGTTTTTTAAATTTAAGATATTTTATCAATTTTGGAAAGCATTTATTTTGACTTCTATTAATCCTGAATTTAGGGACAGCCTACTTTCTTACAGTCGAATAAATTATATTTCACATTACTGAATAATTTAGAAAACGAAGTCAATAACTATTTTGTATAATGAGCCATTGATCATTAGAGTGTAAACAAACGGTCATGTAAGTAATTAAGCTGGTTAGAATAATGGCGAATTACAAGCAGATCGATTCATTACAGACCGAACAACTTGCTCGTCATGCGAGAATGTAGGTCACAAGACGTCGATCGCTCTTTTTAGTCCTT
This sequence comes from Halocaridina rubra, assembly GCA_037179515.1. Taxonomy (NCBI): domain Eukaryota; kingdom Metazoa; phylum Arthropoda; class Malacostraca; order Decapoda; family Atyidae; genus Halocaridina; species Halocaridina rubra. The sequence continues at coordinate 29,770 of JAXCGZ010015143.1, forward strand.
CGTCTTCTATGACACTTGCAAAACCTCTATACTTTTGCACTACTACTACTGCCTTCTTCGAAATTTTAGTCAAATATATTTGATGTAATAATCAAGGTATCTTTAAATCAACATCGCATTTCTTTTCATTATGTTCCCTTTCATTCCAATATTTTATAATTAATATCACAGTACAATTTTTATTGCCAGAAATTGAAATTAAACTTCTTAGGTTAGGCATTCGTGAATAGCATATAAAAGAGGTTTGCAGATTTTCAAGGCCCATGATTTACACCTTCACGATAATGACAGCGTATTGGCAATACGGAGTAGAACTTTGCACTGTGCATACAATTAAGAATAGTGATATCGTTGGAAAAATTAGAACAGAAAGACCATGGAAGGTGCGTGTGTGTTCAACTAATGTGGTGAAAAGAGGATTGCTTTTGGTTTCTCATTCCATAGTCATGACAAAGTAGTCAATATTGTCTATCCTTCCAATAAACAAGTAATCCTAATGCTAATAATAATAATGATAATAAAAATAATAATAATAATAATTATAATAATAATAATAATAATAATAATAATAATAATAATAATAATAATAATAATAATAATAAAAATAATTATGACAACAATTATAGAAACAAAAATAATAATAAGCTTTATGACCATCAAGAAATTAATAATGATATTATTTACAACATCATCATCAACAACAACAACAATAATAATAATAATAATAATAATAATAATAATAATAATAATAATAATAATAATAATAATAATGTTCCCGTTTTACGTCACGGACTCCCTTTTCTACCAAGGTCTAGGAAGGTTGCCTTCTTGCGAAGGACATGTTTTGGCAGATGTAATCGTTACCCGAGTGCATGCCCTTGCTAACTTCAGACCGCTTGAGCCACGGTGACTACTACTACTACTACTACTACTACTACTACTACTAATAATAATAATAATAATAATAATAATAATAATAATAATAATAATAATAATAATAATAATAATAATAATAATTCTAGTAATAATGCACTACTTCATTCGTCACAATAAGGCCCCATTTGAATGGAGGCTGATACAGATACATTGAAGTTGAGGAGAAAAGGTTGTATGGCCTTCTTAGCATAACATCCGAGAGAGATGACCTGGTGCATTTGGTGGGAAAATGCAGTCACACCATCCGAATCATTCTTCCCGCTGGGTACGGCTGCACCCGAGACACCCTTGTCTTTTATATGTCCACCAACATATTAGTGCGTTGCACCGCGACCTCCGAGAATTTGACCCTGTGTTATTCTTGTTTGAAATTCTGGAAGTTTCGTCTACATACCCTTTTCATGTTCCCTTAAGTAAGCTAACGTTTTCAAAATCCCTTATTGTAACCAGCGATATAGTCTAATTTTGATATTAATTCGTATTGGAGCTGACTTAGATTATAAGTTTTTTCTTTTTTTCATTTAATAATTATGAGTTCCCCACCATATTATTAAAGCAAGCTACGCAGCCTAATCTAAATTGTTTTTAATTCGGGTTAGTGCTGAATAAGTAATATCTTACTCATAAATCTTTTTACATCAGGATTTTAATTTGAATCCTTACCCACTATCCATGAAATCCTGGCTTTTCAATTATAATTTAACGTTATCCGAGCTATAACATTAAGAATTAGGCTATCATGTTGCACATGAATCTGTATTAGAGCTGACAGAATTTTAAGTTCATTCATATAATCCCTACACAACATTTTAATAATTTTGGTTCATAGATTTGTAGCTAGGATTAAATTTATATTATGAAATTTAATGTTAAGAATTAGCCTGCCCTCTAATTCATATCAAAGCTATCAGAATTAAAATGCTGCTTCTAATATTTTTGTAAAATTTACTGAAAGATATGTTTAAAATTTCACACACGTAGGATGGAAGGAATGCTTTTAAACAATTTTCATTTAACAAAATTTAATATTAAGAAATATCTTATTATAATAATTGAATGGTATCAGTACAAGTAAAAATAAAATGGACATCCAAGTAATTCCGTAGAATGTACCGTAATACACATAATATATATCTCACCAAATCATTTAAGTATCAAAGTATGTTTATTATTTTGCAAATATATATATATATATATATATATATATATATATATATATATATATATATATATATATATATATATATATATATATATATAATAATAATAATGTTAAGATATAGCCTATTCTATATTCAAATACGTATTAGAATGACAGAATTACGAAATTCATATAAATAATTGAACACGAACATATTTACCATGTAGAAGGTTGGCACAGCCGTCCGTTGTGATACTACAGCTGAAAGTCTTGGACTTATATATAGAACTGACCAGGTCAGCTTTGATAACTTTTTTTTTCTATGCCTACATCTTCACAAAATATTCCTTCATATTCGTTACAAATCTCTTATTTTCCCCTCACATCTGTAGAATCACAACATTCCATCTCCGTTTCTTTTTGCCCGATGAGGGCAATTTCTTTTGCCCAGCCTGGTGTCACACTCATAGAAAAATATAGACTCTCAACATACATCACAGACTCGGATGTAAAGAGTTTGACTATACTTTAATTCATAAGAGAATTAGCAAACGATAAAACATGCTAACGGCTGACACAAAATAGGTCTAATATCATTTACTTGCATTTATGTACAGCAATTACATATTTTAATGGACTACTTGAACTATCACTAATACGGTGAAGCTGACAGGAAATCAGCTCAATAAGATACTGCAAGAGCGAGAATGGGAAAAGTACTGTATGAACTTGTATGGGGAACGGGCGGTAAAGCGGAACCAAGTGGTGTGACATCATAGCCGATGTACCAGGCCATCTCTCTCGGAGGTTGTTTTAGAGCCCTGCAGTGGCATTGAACTCAAGTTACTCGATGCCATCTCTCGCTTGCTACTACTGTGCTGCTACGGCCCACCATGATGATGATAATAAAGATAACAGCAACAACATCAACTACAACAACAACAATAACAACAACAATAATAATAATAATAATAATAATAATAATAATAATAATAATAATAATAATAATAATAATAATAATAATGAATAATGATAATAATAATATTAATAATAATAATAATAATAATAATAATAATAATAATAATAATAATAATAATAATAATAATAATAATGATAATAATAATAATATTTATAATAATAATAATAATAATAATAATAATAATGATAATAATAATAATAATAATAATAATAATAATAATAATAATAATAATAATACTAATAATAATAATAATAATAATAATATAGTTCATTATAAACGAGGCTGTAATGACTTTACCGATGTTGCTTGAGATGAAGAGGCAGTAATAGCGTTATTGCAAAGCCAGAAAAGTTGTAAGTAATATATACGTTAGAGACAACAAACACTGAAATAACTGAGTTTGTGAACTGTTTTATGGGAACAGTCAATGATTCGCCAGTTGCAGAGAGAATTTGTTCAAGCTAAAAGAAGGGAACTAAAGAGGGTCACAAAGCAAATTAACAGCAACTTCAGAATCTAGTATTGTAAAGACTACTTTGAATTTCGTTTTAAGATGTTCGGAAAACCATATAAATAACAATATCTGACACTAACGATTAGCTATATCCACTTGAAAACAGTTTTCAAACGGATTCACTACAGCTCTAACATAAGTCAACATGTTTACTGATGCTGCGAGGCACTGTTTACTTCACCATTTAGATAGGAAGGTCTGGAACTAAAGAACCCTGAAAATATCCTCTCAGTACCAATATTCAATGCAAATGGCTCCATCTCTGGCAAATTATAAACAAGCACAAGATGTATCATTGGATATTAATTATATTGATATCCATGATACAAGAAACGAGATCCCTTAAAGTCTCCAGAGTGAACATATGGCATAACTTTACAGATTGTGAGCATAAGTGTCTTCTAAAAGGAAAGAGATTCAAATAGATTAGGGAGATGGAGCCTCTATCATCTATATTACCTACTTACCTGAAAGGGCAAAAGTCTTTAGTTTTGATAAACAAGAATATATAAACGTCATTGCTAGGCTGTGGTTAACCCGAGACGTGTGCCTCTGTGGTGAGATGCTAATCATGCCACAGTAAGTCTTAGGGAAGGACTCGTGTGCTTAAGACACTGTGAATGCCGCTGCATAAATGCTAAGATATTGTGGGCAGTGTGCGAGGAGAAGCATTATAGTTTATTCGCCAACAACTTAAAAAAAAAGAAAAAAAAAGTCATGACATAATGTTAGTGTCAGAGGCTTTTGAACCAGTGACCAGGGAATTTTCTTTGATAAATATGATTTTTAATTCACTGACACCAAGCCATTGCCAAGCACTGGAAACTCTTCACAAACAAAGCTAATAGGTTAAGATTAGACAGTACTCTGAGAGAAGTCATAATATTGAACAAGGATCATTTATTCCTTTAGTGCTTACCACATACCGGGGAATGGGATATCAAATCAAAAATTTCCATTCTAGACTTGCCGTAGGCAGGAAATAGTCAACAGTCAAAAGTTTTTTTATATGTGCAAGGTGGCGAAGCCAAATTTCTATTTCTTAGTTTAAGGTCTACACAGCTTTGCCTCTTCGGACACGGTTCCATAGAAGTGTAGACGATTAGGTAGACTTTGAGGGTGTACTTTTTGATAATAGACTTAAGAGATAAAGTAGAATGTATTCGTTTAATAGAAAACAAAAACAAAACACAATTGAAGGAAATTTGATTTCTTGGGAAGAACTTTACAATAGTCATACAAATAACCTTACATACCTTGAAAAAAGTGCTTCGTTCAGTTTTAGAATAAAATTGGTACTACTACTACTACTACTACTACTACTACTACTACTACTACTACTACTACTACTACTACTACTACTACTACTACTACTACTACTACTACTACTACTACTAGTAGTAGTAGTAGTAGTAGTAGTAGTAGTAGTAGTAGTAGTAGTAGTAGTAGTAGTAGTAGTAGTAGTAGTAGTAGTAGCAGTAGTAGTAGTAGTAGTAGTAGTAGTAGTAGTAATAGTAAAAAACAGCAACATATTCATGAACTATTCTTACATAATTAACTTTATGCTTCTTGAGAGCATGTTTGCATCAGGATCAACGACGTCGTTAATTGGCTTATTTCAGTTATCAACCACTAGCTGATATTATTTTCCGTTGGTTTGTAAGTTTCACCTTGAGGCCATGTCCTTAAGTGCTAACCTCCCTAACTTAATATTTACGTTTTTTTCTTTCCAAAATCATTACTGGGTCTTAAAATCTGCAATCACATTCCCATATTTAGCAAGAGGCGATGGAATTTTTTAAACTTTTTTTCTAGCTTAGCGGATTAAACCTTCACATAAACTTAGAAATACGTCCCTGAACCTTTTCAAATGTGTCAAAAGTTCTACTCTAAATACGGGATCCAGATAGAAATCCATGCTCCAATTTGGTTCTTTCAATTTTCTTTTTTATATAGATGGGAATAAACTCATTTGCGTACATACGTTATCCCTTATGATAATTACAGTATTCATATGATCTTAAGATTCCTCATTTTTCATTTCAGCTCATGTGATTACCTAATTGTGATTACCTAATTGTGTTTACGGGAAAGAGCCCAAAGCTCGTATCTTCCCGTCTCCTGATCGGTTCCATTTTTAGACTTAGTGATACTTATCATACCTGTCCTTAAAACTATGGATTGAGGTAGCATTAACTACCTCCTCGCTTAGCGAATTCCAATTATCAACTACTCTTACACTGAAAAAGTATTTCCTTACATCCTGCAAACAAGTTTTCTTCCGAAGCTTCAAACTATGACCTCTAGTTCTAGAGCCAGCCATATCGAAATATCGATCCCTATCCACTCTATCATAACCATGAAGGAATTTAAAGACTGTCACCATATCCCCCCTTACTCTTCTAGCTTCGAGTGATGGCAAGTCTAATTCCCTCAGCCTCTCATCATAACCGAGATTGCGTATTTCTGGCACCAGTTTCGTGGCATGTCTTTGAACTTTTTCAAGCTTAGCTATGTGCTTTTTCAAGTGCGGATTCCAGAAGGGGGCTGCATATTCGAGTTTTGGCCTCACATAGGTTACATAAATATTTCTGAACATTTCCTTGTCCATGTGCCTGAAGGCTACCCTTACATTTGATAAGAATGCATATGCTGCCCTTACTACGCCATTTATATGTATTTCTGGAGACAAATCTGCCAATATGTTTACTCCTAGATCTCTCTCATTTTCTGTCTCCTGAAGTTGTACTCCAGCCACCGAGTAGTCAAGCTTGGGCCTTCTTGCACTTGTACCCATTCTCATTACCTTACATTTTGAGGTATTGAATTTCATTAGCCACTTTTCTGACCACTCATGCAGATTATTTAGATCCTCCTGAAGTTCTCTACCATTGTTCTCGTTTTTTACTTTCTTCACAATCTTTGCATCATCTGCAAACATATTCATGAATGAGTTTACAGACTCTGGTAGGTCATTTACATATACAAGGAACAAAAGTGGCCCTAAAACTGAACCCTGTGGAACTCCACTACTAACTCTTCTCCAATCAGACACTGAGTGTCTTACTCTAACCCTCTGTTCCCTTCCTTCTAAGTAAGTTTTTATCCATTCCAAGACATTTCCACCTATTCTAGCCATTGATTGCAGCTTCCTAATAAGTCTCCCATGTGGAACAGTGTCAAACGCTTTCTGGAAGTCTAGGAATATGCAATCTGCCCAGCCCTCTCTTTCCTGTAAGATTTGGCTTACCTCATCATAAAATTCTAATAAGTTTGTTACTGTTGATCTTCCTTCTCTGAAGCCATGTTGCCTCACTGACAAAAAGTTGAAGGATTCCAAGTGAAGAGAGATATGTTTCCTTAGTAGTTTCTCCATAACTTTGCAAACTATGCTGGTCAAGGAAACTGGTCTATAGTTCAGAGCCGTATCCCTCCTTCCCTTTTTGAAGATAGGTATCACATTTGCTTGTTTCCAGCATCTTGGGATCTCCCCCGACTCCAATGACTCCTTAAATATGATACTTAGTGCCACTGATATTGTGTTTGCGCATTTTTTAAGCACATGAGGGGATATGTCATCAGGACCTGTAGCTTTATGAACATCTAAATCCATCAGCGCCTTGCATACCTCTGTGGCTGTAAGGTTGATGTTCTCTAATACCGGCCCTTGGGCTTCTATCACTGCAATCTGAGGGGGTGGGGTATTTTCTACTGTAAATACTGACTGAAACTCCTTGTTCAATTCTTTGCAGATCTCTTCGTCCGTCTCAGTGATGCTTCCATCCGCTCTCTTTAGCCTTAAAACCTGTTCTTTTACCTTCAGTTTTCCTCTGATAAAGCTGTGGAAAAGCTTGGGATTTTCTTTCGCCTTCCTGGTGATGTCCCTCTCATAATCTTTCTCTGCCTCTCTCCTTTTGCTTAGGTAGTCATTTCTTGCTCTTTTGTAGGTTTGCCAGGCATTTATGTTTTTTCTCCTCCTATACCTTTTCCAGCATTTGTCTCTCCACTCCTTAGCTCTTTTACACCCATTATCGAACCATTTCTCTCTGGCATGAATTACACCTACTTTGGTGACAGGTATGCAGCATTCTACAATCTTCCCATATTTCTCACAAAAGATGTCATACATTTCTTGTACAGAAATGTATGTGTGTGTATGTG
>JAXCGZ010015143.1:45000-55000 GCA_037179515.1 Halocaridina rubra
AAGGACCCTTTGTCTCAGGGTACGTGAGCAAGTTAAGTTAATATATAAGTGCTTTATTATATTCTTCAATATAGTAACTTCCTTACTATGTTCTCAAATCTTATGTTATGTATCCTTGAAGCTCTCTGACGTAACTACCCAGTTCAGAGAAACAACACTTCAATACTCTCGGTAATAAGTCAGATCTTATTGACTGAAATAAAATTATGTGGTCACAGATTTTCTGGAATCTGGTATGCCAATAATCATTCCTCTTGTTTTTCAATTCTGTTTTAAGTTTCTATCATATATTAGGACACTTTCGTATCTTTAATTCTAGTAAGCTTACAAGATTTGAATGTAATAAGATTCTCTCGAAGTTAGTTGGTATTTCAGAATATATTCTTCAAATCCTTCAACTTTATATTCACCAAATCCATAATTCGCCTCCTTGCCTTGCCACTCCCCCTTTTGCTTAGCATCTCCATCCTCAACAGCCTTTTCCTAGTGTATTCATCATCCCTCTCCAGTACATGCCAAATTATCACAGCATCTTTTCTCTCACAATGTCCCCAAATCGTCCGACCTGCGCTATCCCTCTAATATACTGATTCTTTAGCCCGATTTCCTAAACAGTGTAAACCTAGGATACCATATTGATAGTAAGTAAGACACACACAAATGGATTTCATAAACGCATCTGACGCGGTTTGTGTATGGCTAGGATCCTTTGCGGAATCCTAGCCATACACAGAAGCGCGTCAGATGCGTTTATGAAATCCATTTGTTTGTGTCTAGCTAACTAAAAATATGGTATCCTAGGTTAACACTGTTTAAGAAATCGGGTCTTTATCCTGTCCATCCTCGTCACGACCATAGAAATCTGCATCGTCTTCATCTCTGCCATTTCCAGCTCTGCTTCTTGTCTTTTTGTTGGTGGATCTATTTTCTAGTTGTTGATATAAGTTCTTGAAGGAAACATTTGGTTCTGGCCTTAAAGGCTATTACGAAAAAATATAGACATATATAGAAATACAAGAGACTATACACCTGGGCAAACGGGAGACACTAGACTTGCGTGACTAACATGGCACGAGGCTAATTCACGACTGGCCATATAGTATTGCATTACGCATGAAGAGCACTTATCATCTGCTGTTAACCACAATACCATATATTGTTCTAAGGCTCTAACATCAGCTATCAGTAAAATGCACTAGCTAACAGCTGAACTGGCAGTAATGGAACATAAGACATTAGTGAGGCATTAAATACACATGGTAAGAAACCAATATACATAGTAAAATATGCACATCCAGTAATGTGTATCTGTGCATTCAAACGCTCGCTGTCTGTCCATATGTATGTTCACTCATATATTCACACAAGCCTTATACAACATAGCTTTTCTTACTACCGTCTTGTAAACTTTATCTCTCACTTATGCAGGTACCCTTTTTATCACATATAACGACTATCACTCTTCTCCACCCACTCTATCCTGCATGCACTCTCTTCTTAACCTCTCTACTACACTTTCTATTCCTTTGAACAGTTACCCCAAATATTTGAATTTATTCACCTTCACCACTTATACGCCTTGCACACTCACCATTCCACCGTTTTTCCTCTCATTCACACTCATGTGCTTTGTCTTGCTCCTGCTGACTTTCCTTCCCTTTCTCTCCAATGTATTCCTCCATCTCTCCAAATTCGCCTCAACCTGTTCCCTACTCTCGCTACAGAACACAACATCATCTGCAAACATCATAGTCCATGGTGACTCATGTCCATTACTATTGCAACCACCTTCATATACTTCTCTGCTACTCCCGACTTCCTCATACGTCACCATAACTCTTCAGTATTATTATTATTATTATTATTATTATTATTATTATTATTATTATTATTATCATTATTATTTTCATAATTATTACCATTATGCTAATAATAATATTGATAATAATAATAATAATAAGAACAATAATCACCCTACTACTACTACTACTACTACTACTACTACTACTACTACTACTACTACTACTACTACTACTAATAATAATAATAATAATATAATAATAATAATAATAATAATAATAATAATAATAATAATAATAATAATGATAATAATAATAATAGTAATAATAATAATAATAATAATGATAATAATAACAATAATAATCATAATAATAATAATAATAATAATAATAATAATAATAATAATAATAATAATAATAATAATGATAAGGAAAATAATAATAATGATAATAATAATAATAATAATAATAATAATAATAATAATAATAATAATAATAATAATAATAATAATAATAATAATATTAATAATAATAATAACGAAAATTATTGTTAATATTTTCTTCTTCTTCTTCTTCTTCTTCTTCTTCTTCTTCTTCTTCTTCTTCTTCTTCTTCTTCTTCTTATTATTATTATTATTATTATTATTATTACTATCATTATTATTTTTATCGCTGTTATCATTTTTGGATGAATGCCCGAAAATGAAGCGTATTCCAGTGGGCGCCTACCCAGTAAGCGTAATTACGTAGTCAGTCATTACAGCTAATTTCGTTGGCGAATATTGCGTGATGAAGATGATATGCATTTAAAGTCATAATCCAACAGGAGCTCATGTCTATTAAACGAGGATTTAGTTTTTGAGGGGGGGGGGTAGATAGGCAGCGGATTGTTATGGGATGGGGAGGGAGTAACTGTGAAGAATTATGGGGGGGGGGGCAGAGAGAAGAGGAAGAGGGACTCATAGGATATTCCAGCACGAAAGGATGAAGGAGGGAGGGTACCTAGTGGTTGGAAAGGGGGGAAATAGGGAGTTTTGGGGCCTTTACAATTAATCGTTCGATATGACCCAAGGTCAAGGCTCCACACAGCTACTCCTCTCTTTCTCTGGAGTGCCACCACCACAGAAGGCTTCTTCTTGAATAAATGCGACGTAGATGCAACCTTGTTTTAGGTAGGTCAACCAGCCAAATTAATTTCTATTTATATCCCAGTGCTTAAACCTTCCTTAATTCAGAACCATGTCAACTAAGGATATTATATCTTTAAGGGCTATGTAAATCCGTCATTCAATAGTACTGAGTTTGTTTTTATTGTCAGAGTAGCATTAAAGGACTTTCTTAAATGACCTCATATAGAATGGTGCACTCATGTATTTGCTAAGATAGCAGGTACAATGTATGTCCTGAAAATGAACTTAAAGAAATAAAAGGACTATATAAACTATACCTATATGAATATGCTCCACGCAATAGATTGTGCATGATTCTCTCTCTCTCTCTCTCTCTCTCTCTCTCTCTCTCTCTCTCTCTCTCTCTCTCTCTCTCTCTCTCTTTGAAAGAGAGTAGAAGATTTTTAGTTGAGTCCTTGATTTTAAACATATTTTCCTATTATACTGTTCTTTGGGGATCACGTAGGAAAATAAAAACGGTGCAAAAACATCAGAATTTTTCTGCCAAATTGGCTGTTGGTAATGGGAAAAAATATAGAAGAGCTGCGCCATGTATTAAGGATATAAATTGGTAGGTAAATAAACAATTAAGTTATGACCTCGTATTGTTTATGTATAAATTTGCATATAGTAACCTGCCAAGGCGGCTAATATATATAGAAAAGGTAGGAGATGTGATAGGTAGATAAACAAGATAATCAGACAGCTAGTTTAGTGGTGCCAAGAACTACCACAGTCCATGGGCAGAGTGCTCTGTGTGTCAGGGGATCTAAGCTATGGAATTCCTTGCCAAACAACATAAACAAATTTGCCTCGGATCATCTTTAAGATGAAAGAAAATGTTACCTACAGGTCATTAGTTGTTTGAAATAAATAAATAAAATAATGGCTACTATACACATATACACATGGCCTAATTCCCCTTTGTAAGGGGGGTGGCGAGTCATAAAACGCACATTTACCAAAATCCACACATACTTCAACCACTCCTCTTAACTCCTTGGGGATAAAGGGTGAACAAGCTTCCCGTCCTTCCACCCTGTTTGGGTCACCCATAAGGTAGGCGGGCAAGGATAATCTACAATCAGGCCGACAGCTGCAGCTAGTTTAACCCCAACGCTTCATCACAAGGCTACTCTCCTCACACCCGTCCATCATAGTTCACTGAGTAGCAGGTGCGAGAAGTCCATTTGGCAAGTGTCATCTATACACATTCTCCCTCCACTCATTCCTATCTCTTGCATGCTCCCTTCCCTGCTCCACTGATATTCCACGTGCATTCAATTCCCTTTTCACGCCATCCATCCATCTCATTCTAGGTCTCCCTCTTGACCTAACTCCAATCAATTCTGCACCCCACCCTCTCATCTCTATTCGTTAATCACTCATCCTTTCCATGTGTCCAAATCAACCAAAAACTCTCTGATCTAACTTATCCCACAGCTTCCTTTCAACACCCGTTCTCTGCCTGACATCCTCATTTTTTACTCTATCTATTCTAGATACAACAATCATACTTCTCAAAAACCTCATCTCTATTACATTCAACTTGTTCCTTTCATCCTCTCTTATATTCCAAGTCTCTGTTCCATATAATGCTGTCGAAACAATCACGCCTTCATATATCCTTCTCTTTGCATTCATTCCCAAATATCTATTTCTCATTGCACTTTTCAACCCACTTAGACATTTACTTACTTCCTTCACTTTGTGATTTACCTCTACATCCACTCATCCAGTCCTTGATACATGTGACCCAAGACACTTAAAACTATCAACTTCTTCAAGCATCTCCCCATGCACTCCTACATTCAATCTGCCGTCATTAGCACCCCTCGTGCATCTCATGACTTTACTTTTACCAATATTCTCCCGCAACTTCCTTCTTTCGCACACACTAACAAACTCAGTCACCAAATGATTCAATTCATTCTCAGAATCAACCACCAGTACAGTATCATCTGCAAATAGCAACTGATTCTATTTCTACAATCTTGCATCCTCACCCTCTAGCTCTAAACCTCTGTCTAATACTCTTTCATTTACTTCCCTTACCACTCCATCCATATACACATTAAAAAACTATGGCAACTTTACACAACCTTGATGTAACTCCATATTCACCTCAAACCAATCACTCATGTCATTCCCAACTCTCACACATGCTCTAGTATTCATGTAAAAACTCTTCACTGCATTCAACGAACTTCCTCTTATTCCATACAGTCACAACACACTCCACAATCCCTCTCTATCTACTTTGTAATACACTTTGACTAAGTCCATAAAGCCTAAGAAGTGTCCATGCATTTCTCCAAGGAGTTCTCACAAACCTGTCTCACCACAAACACTTGATCCACAAATCCTCTTCTTCTCCTGAACCCACACTGTTCTTCCCCAATCAATCTCTCCATACCTTTCCTATGTCTCTCGATTAACACTCTTCCATATACCTTACCAACTACACTAAACAAAGTAATTCCTCTAAAACTACTACACTTATACTTATCTCCTTTCTCTTTGTAAAGTGGAACTACACATCCACTCATCCAATCAATTGGGACCCTCCCTTTCCTGCAACATGCATTCAACAAACTAACTATCCATTCTGCTAATGCCTCCCCAGATTTTGACATGCATTCAACATGACACCCATCTAACTTTGGTGCTTTACCTGCTTTCATTGCTCTTAATGCCAAATATACCTCCTATTTTTTTTTATTTCTCTATCATGCTCATCACCTAACATTGGCATTCCCCATTCGTTTCCCACAGCCACAATCTCTGCCTCTCTATCATCTTCCTCGTTTAGCAGGTCCTTGAAATATTCAGCCCATTTCTCTCTCTCACTTTTATTTCATCTATTAGCAAGTGCCCATCTTCTCCTTTCACCCTCTCCTCCCTACCACATTCACCTTTCCTCACTCTTTTCACCTCCTTCCAAAACATCTTTTTATTCCTTCAAAATTCTCAGATAAGCATCTGCCCCACCTTACATCCACTTCTCTCTTTGCCTCCCTCACCACGTTCTTTGCTAACCTCATCTTTGCACAATGCCTTTCATACATCTCTACATCACCTACCTGCAACTATACCTCAAAAGCCTGCTTCTTTTCAGCCAATACTGCACTTACCCTCTCATTCCACCATTCTCTACCTTTCCTCATACTTTCACCAATTAGTCTCCTTCCGCACACTCCCTCGGCATACCCCATAACTTCCTCCTTGAAACAGCCCCTTTCATCTGCCACTCCTTCCTCCACTTTCTCTATCATTACATTCTACACATTCCTCAGAATAGCCCTATACTCACAGTATTGCTCATTATTATACAATTCATTCACTTTTAGCACCCCTCTTCCTCTCTCGCCTCTCCCTTTTCTCCAGTTTTCTCTCACTCTCACTTTACTTTCCAGTAAATAATGATCAGATATTCCACCACTAGCTCTCCTCAGTATATTCATATCCAATACAATTCCAGTCACCATCCTGTTCACGACAACATAATCCATTAATGCTCTGTTAACTACTCTTCCATCATCAACTCTGACCCACGTAGTTTTGTAATCATCCTTCTTTTTATATACAGTATATTAGCAATCAACATCTCTCTAAATACACATTTCTGTCATTTTATCCCCACTCTCATTCCTATCAGGTACTCCATACTTCCCAATTACACCATCCACTAGCACATTCCCTACTCTAGCATTCAAATCTTCCATTAACTCCACATTCACATTCATTCCAAAGTCTTCCACACACTCATTCAATTTCATCCAAATTCTTCTCTTTCTTCCTCTCTTCTTTCACTGCCAGGGCCATATGCGCTCACAAACGCCGAAGCCTCGTATCCCAGCCTCATTTTAGCCACTGTTATTCAAGATAATACTTCATTCCATTTATCTCTTTACTTACTAGCAGAACCACTCCCTTTATTCCTCTCTTAACTCCAGACACCCTACTTACCACACTCCGAAATGTCACCTCACCATTCCCTTTTATCTTAGTTTCGTTCAGTGCAAGTACATCCATCTTTCTCTCCACAAACATACTTCCCATCACCTCCCTCTTACTTACATTTACACCACAACCACACACATTCAGAGATCCAATCACTAGTGTTCTAGCTGGATCTCTCCTGCTAGAATACCCCCACATCTCGTAGCCACTAGTGGGAGAAAAACATACAGAAGAGGAGATTCCCAGTCCCCCTACTCCTCCCCAATTAGTCGACTTTCACGACATGCAGGAGAACACGGAGGAGGCTTTCTTAACCCCTCTCCCCAAGTACAGTTATGTAACTATTATTAGTAAGCTGTAATGAATTCTGTGTAAATGTATATCTAAGTCTTTTTTTATACAATTAGCTTTTGCTTCTAAGAATACCCAAAGTAAATTTTTCTTGGAATAAAGGCATTTATTATTATTATTATTATTATTATTATTATTATTGTTATTATTATTATTATTATTATTATTATTATTATTATTATTATTATTATTATTATTATTATTATTATTATTATTATTATTATTATTATTATTATTATTACTATTATTTTTATTATTATTATTATTATTATTATTATTATTATTATTATTATTATTATTATTATTATTATTATTATTATTATTATTATTATTATATGACTGCAGAAATTTTAGGAGTATAAGTTTGTTGACTGTGGTAGGAAAAGTGTTTGGTAGGATATTGATTAATAGGATTAGGGATAAGACAGAAAATGTGATCGCGGAAGTGCAGAGTGGTTTTAGGAGAGCTAGAGGTTGTATAGATCAGATTTTTATTGTCAGGCAGTTATGTGAGATATATTTAGCAAAGGGTAAGAATGTGTATTTTGCATTTTTGGATCTGGAGAAAGCGTATGATAGAGTAAATAGAGAGGCAATGTGCAATGTTTTGAGGTTATATGGAATTGATGGTAGACTGTTGCAATCAGTGAAGAGTTTGTATTAGGGCAGTTGGGCTTGTGTTAGGGTAGGGAATGAAGTGAGTGAGTGGTTTCCAGTGAGTGTGGGACTGAGACAGGGATGTGTGATGTCACCATGGCTGTTCAGTTTGTATATTGATGGAGTCGTAAGAGAGGTGAATGAGCGAGTGCGTGATTGAGGTTTGAGAATGGTAGATGGGGATGGTAACGAGTTGGAGCTTAATCAGTTGCTGTTTGCAGATGATACTGTGGTGGTGGCAGATTCAGAAGAGAAGCTGTGTCAGTGAGTGTCAGAATTTAGAATGGTGTGTGAGAGAAGGAAGTTGCGAGTGAATGTGGGAAATTGTAAGGTTATGAGGTGTACAAGAAATGAGGATGGTGCTGGATTGAATGTTATGCTGAATGGAGAGACACTTGAGGAAGTTGATCAGTGTAAGTATTTAGGCTTGGTTAGAGCTGCAAATGGTGGAGTTGAAGCAGATGTGTGTCACAGAGTGAATGAAGGATGTAAAGTGTTGGGTGCGTTGAAAGGAATAATGAAGAATAGAGGGTTGGAAATGAATGTTAAGAAACTTTTGTATGAGAAAGTGGTTGTGTCAAGTGTGTTGTATGGATCAGAGTTATGGGGTATGAAAGTGAGAGACGGAAACTAAATGTGTTTGAGATGAAAGCCTGAGGAGTATGATTGGTGTATCTCAGTTGGATAAGTTTAGGAATGAAGTGGTGAGAGCAAGAACGAATATGAGGAGAGAAATTGCAGCCAGAGTAGATATGAATGTTCTGAGATGGTTTGGCCATGTGAAGAGGATGGATAATGAAAGACTGCTAAAAAGGTGATGAATGCGAGAGTTGATGGGAGAAATGCTAGAGAGAGGCCTAGGTTTGGGTGGATGGATGGAGTAAGGAGAGCCCTGAATGATAGGAGGGTAGATGTGAGGGAAGCAAGTGAGCGTGCTAGGAATAGGAATGAAATGCGAGCGATTGTGACGCAGCTCTGATGGGCATCTACTGTTACCACGGTGCTGCATCTTACAGAGGTAGCCCTGTCATAGTCATAGTCATAGATTTTATTGCCAAATATTTAGCATACATACAGGACTAAATATGTACATTATATTCAGAGGCATTAGCCTGCTGAGCAAGAGCTCCTTGGCAGGCAGTTTAATATACATTTCACATAATTTAAAGTATGACGGCAATAGTTAACAAAAGCTCCAATATAGGAATCTCATACTTATCTTGTATTAAAACAAAGCAGTAGCCTGACCTTAACCTTGACATAATGATACATCAATACTGTATTAATTATTAATCAACAGCTGCTTGATTTTGCCTAGTAAATAAATACTGTTTGAGTTTCTTTTTAAATAAAGTTGTGCCAGTTATTGTTTTTAAATCTTCTGGTAATGCATTCCAACATTTTGGGCCAAAACAGTGAATAGAAAATTTGTACAAGGTTGTTCTCGGCTGTGGACATATCAAATTTATATTACCTCTGGTTCCATGGTTGTATTGAATAAATCTAAATAATTTTCTGTTATCATTAACATCACTATTTATAATAATAAGACAAAAATATTGTATCAAGTAATTAAATTTAAGCAAGTTTAGCTCCTTGATAAAGAGGAAGTTGAGTCATATTTTCCACTATATGTAATAGTTCTGATCAGTCTTTTCTGAGTTACAAATACATCCCATACAAGTGGAGGCCAAGTACAACCACAGATGGACAAACAGTATATAATATGAGGATAACAGGGAATAGTATATGCTTTTTAAGGCCTCATTTGTTAGGTTTTGGCGAATTTTATACAAAATTCCACACGTCTTGGACAGTTTTGAGCAGACAGATTGAATATGATATTTCCAACTTAAATTTTCATCAATAATTACTCCCAAAAATTTCTTACAAGCAACTCTTTTAACTTCATACCCATTCATATTAACTTGACCAATATTGTGTACTACAGATCTATTTTGAAATAAGATATAGTCAGTTTTGGAAACATTTAGCTTTAATTTATTAACAGAGACCCAGTTGTTAATTTTTTCTAGTTCACTATTTAATACAGAATGCAGG
>JAXCGZ010015143.1:57500-60000 GCA_037179515.1 Halocaridina rubra
TCCCAATCTCATTCGGGTCATACAATAACCAAATAAGCACATTACATATGTGAAAACATGAATCATTATTTACCCCGACCGGGACTCGAACCTAGGACTTATAAGTACTAAGTCAAGGCGCTTCCAACTACACACCACAAAAGGTTAAAAGGAATCCAACCTTATAGCTTATATCTACTGTACTTAGGAATGAACGCATTCTATCTGAATGCCACTATATTCATATTACAGATTCCCCAACCTCACTCGTGGCTTCATTTTTGCATTTAATTCAATTCCCAATCTCATTCGGGTCATCCAATAACCAAATAAGCACATTACATATGTGAAAACATAGTGGCATTCAGATAGAATGCGTTCATTCCTAAGTATAGCAGATATAAGCTATAATATTGGATTCCTTTTAACCTTCTGTGGTGTGTAGTTGGTATCGCCTTGACTTAGTAATTATAAGTCCTAGGTTTGAGTCCCGGTCGGGGTTAATAATGATTCATGTTTTCACATATGTAATGGGCTTATTTGGTTATTGTATGACACGAATGAGATTGGGAATTGAATTAAATGCTAAAATGAAACCACGGGTGAGGTTGGGGAATCTGTAATATGAACATAGTGGCATTCAGATAGAATGCGTTCATTCCTAAGTATAGCAGATATAAGCTATAAGGTTAGATTCCTGTTAACCTTCTGTGGTGTGTAGTTGGTAGCGTCTTGACTTAGTAATTATAAGTCCTAGGTTCGAGTCCCGGTCGGGGTAAATAATGATTCATGTTTTCACATATGTAATGTGCTTATTTGGTTATTGTATGACCCGAATGAGATTGGGAATTGAATTAAATGCAAAAATGAAGCCACGAGTGAGGTTGGGGAATCTGTAATATGAACATAGTGGCATTCAGATAGAATGCATTCATTCCTAAGTATAGCAGATATAAGCTATAAGGTTGGATTTCTTTTAACCTTCTGTGGTGTGTAGTTGTAGTGCCTTGACTTAGTAATTATAAGTCCTAGGTTCGAGTTCCGGTCTGGGAAAATAATGATGCATGTTTTCACATATGTAATGTGCTTATTTGATTATTGTATGACCCGAATGAGATTGGGAATTGAATTAAATGCAAAAATGAAGCCATGAGTGAGGTTGAGGTATCTGTAATATGAACATAGTGGCATTCAGATAGAATGCGTTCATTCCTAAGTATAGCAGATATAAGCTATAAGGTTGGATTTCTTTTAACCTTCTGTGGTGTGTAGGTGGTATCGCCTTGACTTAGTAATTATAAGTCCTAGGTTCGAGTCCCGGTCGGGGTAAATAATGATTCATGTTTTCACATATGTAATGTGCTTATTTGGTTATTGTATGACCCGAATGAGATTGGGAATTGAATTAAATGCAAAAATGAAGCCACGAGTGAGGTTGGGGAATCTGTAATATGAACATAGTGGCATTCAGATAGGCTGCGTTCATTCCTAACTATAGCAGATATAAGCTATAAGGTTGGATTCCTTTTAACCTTCTGTGGTGTGTAGTTGGTAGCGCCTTGATTTAGTAATTACAAGTCCTAGGTTCGAGTCCCGGTAGGGGTAAATAATGATTCATGTTTTCACATATGTAATGTGCTTATTTGGTGTTATATATATATATATATATATATATATATATATATATATATATATATATATATATATATATATATATATATATATATATATATATATGTGAGTGTGTGTGTGTGTGTGTGTGTGTGTGTATAAAATGTCTATTATCAACATATGCTTTATGTGCATGAAAAGTATTTTCTTCTCGCACTTGTCAATTCTCTAATTTTTTTTCTTTAAAAACTGTACCCTATGAAAAAAAACCTCCCTCAATTGCGCACACGTGTGAGTATATATATATATATATATATATATATATATATATATATATATATATATATATATATATATATATATATATATATATATATATATATATATATATATATATATATATATATATATATATATATATATATATATATATATATATATATATATATAAAACGTTAATCTATTATCATTTTAAGGATTAACATTTTGCTTTGTTAATGATTTAATGTTCTTGGCGGCTTCTTTGATTGAGGATAATTCGTTTGGATTTTTATTATCACAAAAATGTTTAATCCCTCAGGTCTCATGAGTTCTTTTGTTTACGTTTCCTCCACCTTCGTTATTTTTTTTCAGTTGCTCTTGAGAAGGGATCCAGTTAGGATCCGAAATATAGCATTGTTTTATAAGTTATGTTTCACTGATGGGATTGCTTACTATATATATATATATATATATATATATATATATATATATATATATATATATATATATATATATATATATATATATATATATATATATATATACATACATATAAACATAAGAACATAAGAATAGGGGACACTGCAACATGCCTACTGGCACACACGAGGCAGCTCCATTTTTGAATGATATTTTCAGCATGCCTAAC